>JAQLOL010000013.1:672995-683446 GCA_029783665.1 Naso thynnoides | reverse complement strand
ATATCCTTATGATAAGGGTTTGTGTGCAAAAAACTGAACTTCTCCTTTAAGAGCTGGACTGCTTTGCCACAGTGGTGGTACAGTTTGCTTTGCTTGTAGCCTGTAATTGTGGCGCCCAGTTTAACCAGTTTGGAAAACACACCTGCAGTTCCTGCGTGCCACCATGGGTGGTGCCATAGATGAGAAAATCAAGATTGTTGTTTAAGAACTCATCAGATTTGTCTGAATATTTTACACGAATACAGCTTGCTGTGTCTCCCTGCAGGGTCCAGACCAGTGCTCCCAGTGCGCCCATTTTAAAGATGGCCCCCACTGTGTGCTGCGCTGCCCCCATGGTGTGCAGGGAGACGGAGACACGCTGATCTGGAAATACCCCGACAGGACAGGCCAGTGCCAGTCCTGCCACCAGAACTGCACCCAAGGGTGAGACACGTTTCCGATTGGTGTTTCAGATGTGAATGACGCCTTTGATTGATAAATAAAGTGACTCAAAACGAAATGTAAGATGCTCTGTTTGTGTGTGTGTGTGTGTGTGTTTGCAGGTGTTCAGGTCCTGGACTGTCTGGATGCACTGGGTAAAACTACATCTTTGATTTTCACTCACCACACCTCAGCAGCAGTCAGTGTGCAGAGTGTTTGTGCTCTGAGTCACCAAAAATGGAAATTGTTGCTTTGTGTACCTCAGGACAATTAAATCAACTTTTTCCTGTTCTCGCAGCGCTGCCACTCACTCCACATTGGCGGTGGGCATAGTCGGTGGCCTCTTAATTGCCGTCATCGTGTCACTGGTTATCTTTGTGTTGCTACGGCGACGACGAATCAGGAGGAAGAGGACCCTGCGCCGCCTTCTGCAGGAGAGAGAGGTGAGAGTCGGAGCGCTCACTCAGTTCTGAATGAAATATAGGCTATATATTCACTCTGTCTCCTATTTATAAGAATCCCAAAAGACAGGTTTTGTTGACCGAGTTGACTAATTGCGATTAAAACTCACATGGTTTTTTGTTTTTTTTTTATCAGTGACTAAATTTGAATTGAAGGGGACACAAAAACACTTTCCTCACCCTTGACAAACAATGCACTGTATTTAACTGCTGCAAATACGTAATTCCTGTTTGCAACACATAATGTTAAGCATTGAAACTGTGTGCGCTGCAGCTGGTGGAGCCGCTGAGTCCCAGCGGCGAAGCTCCGAATCAGGCGCTGCTGAGGATCCTGAAGGAGACGGAGTTTAAGAAGATCAGGGTTCTGGGCTCTGGAGCCTTTGGAACCGTCTTCAAAGTAAGAATGTTTGTACGTGCTAAATGTCACTACATGAAACTGTCTGAAGCCACCATGTGATCCCAGTGAAATGAATTATCCAGCAGATATTCACCTTCCTTCGACCTGCTCGTGCCTTCATCATTTTACTGCGTGCTAAACGCTCATGCTCATGTACTGAATGTGATGATTTTTAGGGTCTGTGGATCCCTGAGGGAGAGAATGTGAGGATCCCAGTGGCCATCAAAGTTCTGCGGGAGGCCACGTCACCGAAAGCCAACAAAGAAATCTTGGATGTGAGACTCCTCCTCCTCCTCTTCCTCTCCCAATTCCTCTCAGTCATCTGTTTGCTCTTCTTCTTTTCCTGTTTTCCTCTTCTTCTTCTTCTGGTTGTTGTTCCTCTCTCTTCGTCTTTACCCCTACCGAGGCAGGTTATTACTGATTTTCTGTGCTTAAAATAATTATTGTTGGTATATGTGCTGTTGCCCTTGAATTTGATCTCGATACGAGAGCGGCCTCAGCTTTCACTGCCTTCCACATGAATAAAATAACTTTTGAGATCATTTTAATGAAAATGGTTCCCACTTTGTGGCCTCTTTTACTTAACATCTTTCAACAATAACTTGCATGTGTGTGTAGGAGGCGTATGTGATGGCGAGCGTGGATCACCCACATGTGTGTCGTCTGCTGGGAATCTGCCTGACGTCGTCGGTGCAGCTCGTGACTCAGCTGATGCAGTACGGCTGCCTGCTGGACTACGTGCGACACCACAGGGAGCACGTCGGCGCTCAGTGGTTGCTGAACTGGTGTGTCCAGATCGCCAAGGTGAGCCAAGATAAACTGACACACGGTCTGACTGTGAACCAAGTCGGCGTCTCTTCGCCAAGCCAGCAAATCTTTGCTCATGAGCTCAAGTCTCAGGTTACATTTGTTTCCTCACCCTGTGCCTGAGGCAGCGGCTCTGCCTGCGGCTCACCTAAAGCCTGCTGAGGCCTATTAGCCTGAACACTACAGGAAACACTCTGTGTGTGCGTGCGTGTGTGTGTGTGTGTGTGGGTGGGCAGTGTTAATCTTTTTTGTCTCTATTTTAAGTCTTATTTGGATCTGAAAGTGGTGAGAAAATCACAAACAAGGTCAGGAGCTCAGTGTAAAGTCTTTGTTGTTGTGCAGCATTAAGCTGCTAATTTCACTCCGTCAGAATCCATCCTCCTTCATACACCTTTGGATTAGTGGAGGTGGAGGCGCGTGGGACCATTTCTGCAACTTTCCAAAGTTGTCAGAAAATGTTCTTTGTTATCCTCACATAGAAAGGCTTTATTTCATCAGGAAGTCACATTGAGATCAAGATCCTATTTGCAAGTGAGACCTGATACAGAATAAAATATCAAGCAGAATGTGAAAATAAGAGAACATTCAAATATCAGAGCAAGTAGACAGCAGTATGACATGACACATTCTAAATATCCTCAGTGCAGGTATGAATGAAAAACATGGTGAAATTATTCTATAAACAAATACATTTAAATAAAGGAACCAATTTATAAAAATAACAGGGCAACAGAACATTCATATTTACCTTGTTGATGACAGAACGTCCACATTGGAAGTTACTTTTTCATATCACCTTCTATGTGCAACAGATAAGGATTTAAAGGAGAGCTATTGTGCTTTTCCATCTTTTCTGAAGAGTGTCAGATTCTCACATAATGAGGTTCATACGTTTGGAAGTGAGCCCTGCAGGCTGGTTCGGTCAGCTTTGCAAGCTGAGTTTGTTTTACAGTGTTTTTTAAAACAGTGTTGTTCCAGTGACGTTAATGCGAGCTGGACTTCGTAAATGGGCATGTCAGCTCGGTGCACACAGCGCTGTGCCCGCCCCTCCCCCGCTCTGCTCAGACACCGCTGCTCTCTGCTTCAGGGATTCGTGACAGCACTTTGTCTGAGATGGCTTTAATAAGGGAGGTTTCACTTTGTTCAACTTTCGGAAAGAGGCAAACAGCAGACAGAAGTTGAGAGCGTTCTCAATGAATTAACGGCTCAACCGCTCTTAAAAGGCCGCACATTGTTTTGTCCTGTTGAAGAGCGCACGAGTTGTGAGTAACGTTTTATCAGAGGGGTTGTGAGCACAGCCGAGTGTTGAGGTGCGCATGAGGGAAAGAGGGAGGAGGAACAGACACGGATTGTTTTGAGAGAATGCAGAAAATACAAGGGAGAGAGGACGCGAGTCACCGTTTTCTGAAGAGCTACAGACTTTACTGTTTGGTCAGTTGTGTTTAACTGCTCTACAGGAGTCCAAAATGAAAATGAAAGACCCAAAAATGAGGAAAATAGCTCTCTTTTAAATGAGAGGAGCAGCAGCCAGTCCACAGACAAACAGCAGCAGATTGTGTCTGTTATTATTCCTGTGACTTTTCTTACATGAAGTCTTTAAATTCACAGATATGTTACTCAGACCGGCCTTTCTGCATCATATTTCATCTTAAAACCACAAAACACAGACTCAAACGTATGTGCATGTGCATGCGTCTGCAGGGGATGAACTACCTGGAAGAGCGTCACCTGGTGCATCGAGACCTGGCAGCACGGAACGTTCTGGTGAAAACCCCAAACCACGTCAAGATCACTGACTTCGGCCTGGCCAAGCTGTTGACAGCTGATGAGAAGGAATACCACGCTGACGGAGGAAAGGTGAGCGTGTTGATCTGAGTGGGACTCATGAGCTCCAAAGATCCGTCTGAAGAGAGTCTTGTCTGAGCACGGGTCATTATATGAGGGTGAGGAACGAGCGTGCACAACCTTTGGAGCTGTTGGATCGTTGATTTTTCAACACAGTCACCAGGAAATGATGTTAACATTTTACATTTTTAAGAAGCACAGATATGATGAAGCTTTATATTTCAGTGGTTGGAAAAAGGTAGAATATGGAAGAGATCATGTTTTGTCTTTAAAAACCTGCTGCAAACTGTAGTCAGCCACTAAAATGACACGGTTCAAACTGTTCTGTGTCTGGCGGCCTCCTCACACAGTTGTCATGACGCCACAACTTCCTGTTGAGATAATGCAGCTCATATTAGCCTACATATGATAACAGCCACGCCATGCTGGTATGAGCTGTTCGTACATATGAAATGTGCAAATGTCAGATATCTGTGGCTGCATACAAACTGACCAGGTCGATATTTTCACTTTAGATCACCATGTGGGGCTAACATCTCCTGTCTTGGTGCTAAGTTAGGCTGAACGTATGCAGAGATAAGATGTATCTTGATTACCTTCATTTCTCAGATGACTCTGGTTTGCAGGTTTTCAGTCCCGTTGTGACTGTCATGGCCTCTGTAAGTGAGTTTATGTTTGTCCCCCTCTGCTCTCTGTAGGTTCCCATTAAGTGGATGGCTTTGGAGTCGATCTTGCAGTGGACCTACACACATCAGAGTGATGTTTGGAGCTACGGTGAGTCAACCTCCGGTTCTCCAGCCTGCACAGGGCTGAGAGGTCACATTTGACTTCAGAAAATCTTCAGTCAGACCTTCTGTCAGTGTGTTAAGTGGTGTTGGAAGTGGTGTCGACACAACTTCAAGTCCACCTAACGTTCACAGCAGCTTCTTTTTTGTAAAGTTTCTTTGTTTTGCCGTTTTGTTCCAGATTTATCGATTGGAGGCTTCAGCGTTGTTTCATTAAATTTCTCAAACAGGCAACTTTTCTGCCAATCTGTGGCAGCAAATCTTTAAATTTTGACTTTTTGAGTCGACCGTTCTTTTTATAACAATCCTCTTTGATTCTGACTTGTGTTTATAACTTAACCAGAGGTAAAGTTTCAGCATTCGCTGGTCTGTGGTCCGCAGGTGTGACAGTGTGGGAGCTGATGACGTACGGTTCCAAACCGTACGACGGCATCCCAGCCAGTGAGATTGCCTCGGTGCTGGAGAGAGGAGACCGGCTGCCCCAGCCGCCCATCTGCACCATCGACGTCTACATGATCATGGTGAAATGTAAGAGCCGAGGGCACGATGAGGAGAGTCTGCAGTCATGCGAGCAGCTCTGGGTTTAAACTGGAGCTTTCAGCAAAGTGCTAACATGCTTATGTAATGTTACTATGATCACTCCCTTAGTTTGGACTGTCATCATGCTAACATTAGCTAATTAGCAGTAAACATAAGGTACGGCTGAGGCTGGTGGGAATGTCATTAGTTTTGCAGGTATTTGTTTGTTAACTAAAGTACTGAACACAGTGAAATGTTGACCTGATGATGGCCTGAGATGGTTGCAAAGTGTGCTCCATCCTCACACAAACACCTGGACTCCCTCTCTCCCTCTCTCTTTTTCTCTCTCTCTCCCTCTCTCTCTCTCCAGGTTGGATGATCGACCCGTCCAGTCGTCCGAAGTTCAGAGAGCTGATAGCAGAGTTCTCACGAATGGCCAGAGATCCGCCCAGATACCTGGTCATACAGGTACACCATGCGCATGTGTGAGAGAGAGAGTGACGTTACAACTTGTTTGTTCGTGCATGTGAACATGTTTTGGTCTGACTCTTTAATTCCTGCAGCCACTGGGTTTTTAGGAAATCAGCTTGAGTGTGTGCTTTTTGCTTTGTTTATTGTCTGTTGTTTGTTCCCTGTGTTATATTTATTGGTTTATTGTTGTTGCTAAGTGACTGCTGCCTGCTGACTGTGCAACAAAGTGCCCCCTTGGGGCTAATAAAGGTATCTCGATGTTGATCTTGATGTGCTTCAGGGGGACCTTCCCAGCCCGACAGACAGCAGGTTTTACTCTCGCCTGCTGAGCGCTGACGACATGGAGGATGTGGTGGATGCCGATGAGTACCTGCTACCTTACAAGGGACTGAGTAACCATGACAACCGTCCCTGCAACGCCACGGTATTCAAACTCCTGTCTTAAAGTCAGCGCTGAGTGACTACTCAGCAAGTCTTTAAGCCTATAACTGATCTTTCTGGCATCTGTGTGCCTCAGTTTTCATTTTGACATACATTTGTCGTGCAGAAGTAAGAGATCAAAAATCACTCATAAAAGGAAAACAAAAAGAATTCATAAGAAGTAAACTGTGACCTTTGAACAGACTCATCTTATCTGCTTATAGAACGGTGGTCCAGTTCGAGAGAACAGCATTGCTCTGCGTTACATCACTGACCCGACCCAAAACTCGCTGGATAAAGAGTTAACCAGCCACGGTAAGCATCAGTGTGATTATTGATCAAATATTATTAAAAGTCAGACCAAAAGGATTTAGAACCTCACTGAGATGTAACTAAAGATTAAATTAATGTATAGAGTAGTAGCCAAAAGAGCAGAATGTAACCAAATGCTTTGCAAGGAAAAACAAAACAAAACAGACAGAATAGTAAGAACTTTCAGTAAGAAATAAATGAAAAATGACAAAATAAATTAGCTTTAGACCAAAAAAAGGTAAATAAATTGGTGAGTAAATGAACACATGAACCTTTTTTCTCTCCTTCAGAGTACATGAACCAGAGTCTGAGTGAAGCCAGCTGCAGCAGCAGGCTGTCGGAGGTTTTGAATCCCAACTATGAGGACCTGAGCCTGGGCTGGGGCCCTGCCCCGCTTCTCTCCCCTCTGGAGGATCCGAAGATTTTCGCCCAAGTTCCCGAGGTACCAGAATACCTGAACACCACCCAAAACTCTCTCCCACTTCCTGCCAGCCAGAGCCTCGACAATCCGGACTACCAGGCCAGTTTTCTGCCACAGGCCACGCCCAACGTTACCAACATCAGCAACACCACAGCCGTAACAGGGAACGGTCAGTTCCTCCCGGCCGCAGAGAACTTGGAGTACTTGGGTCTGGGGACGGGACTTCATGCAGCCGTCCGCTAGGGGGCAGCAACGCTCAGACATGTCAGACTGAAGCTGTGAGAAAACAAACTGTCACCTGCTTTGATTCAGACCCCTGACTGTGTTTAATGTAGCTGTTTTTATTGTAAAGTTTCACAGGAAATGCTGACTGAGCAGCAGCATCCTCTGCTACACTGGAACACAACCTGCACTCGGACAGCAGCTACTGAGGAGGAGATCAGACTGCAGAGAGGGAATCACACCAAACTTGTTTCCTTGTACTTGAACATAAACTTGTTTTAACCGTCTGAAAACTACAGTGTTGATATAGAAGTTCCTGGACAATCTTACATGAACAGTGATTTTAAATGATCTGTTCCAGCTCCTACGGGAATGACACGGCAGCACAATCAAGACCTGATAAAATGGATTTAATCTCTACACCATTTTTTATTTTTATTCCACTTCCTCTTTCAGATGCACCCTTTTCTAATAAACATCTGTAGGAATTAGCTTGTCAACAGTAAACATGGGGACACTATGGGATTAAAATCAGGAGCTACTGTAAATATCAAAAGTCCACAAAATGAAAACATGCAAAATGATTTTAAAAAGTACGGGCTGTTTTCTGGTAAAGATGAGTTTCCATCCACTCAGCAGAGTTTCGGTCAGACAGGTGCTCTCTGCATTAAAAGTGTAACATTTCCTCTGTGTCCACATCATGAATAAATAATTTGCTTTTATTTTAATTTTTCATTTGAACCCGGAGGAAAGGTTTTTAGCGTTTCACCAGTTCAATGAGAAAGTTTGTGAACCAGTGAAACCTTCTGTCCTCTTTGACTTGAAGCACCTTCAGTTAAGCTTAAAGTTCATGTTTTACATTTGTACTAACTTTAATGATTTTTAATGGAAGTGTAAAAAGTTTTTTTGGTCTTTTTTTGTTTGAGAAGAACGAGCCAAACTGTTTTACTGTTACTGACTCTGTTTAATCCTGCATAGTGTTTCTGTTTGTCACTGCTGTCAGTAGGAATGTACAGAAGGTCAGAGACGGGTTCATGATTGTTCTTCAGGCGCTTGAGGACATTAGATTTGATCCCAATAGAACGGACTAATTTGTGATGAGGACATTTCTGCTCAGATGAAATTTGTTCTTTATGTTGAAATGTTTGTTGCTGCACATCTTTCAAAACCTTTCTAAGCATTTTCTCCGCATCCAGTGTTTATTATTATCACTATCCGGTTTAGCTATTAAAAAGGAGTGGAGCACGAGAAGTGGTTCTGTTGGATTTTCCATGTGACAAGAACGAAACAAACAGTAAAAACTCTGATGACTTCACACATCAGCTCTTGGCAACAAAAACAAAAAAATCTGCTTGGTTCTTCCTTTAATTGGCTTCAACAAGTGTTTGACAACACCTGTAAAAATGTTGATTCTCGTTATCCCCTGGAATCTGTGCTAATTCTTTCATCCTGTTTTCAGAGTGCCTCGACTTTTTGTGTAATAATGCATGTTAAACCTCATGATCAAGTAATAGACTTTGGTTTTTTGTTTGTTTGTTTGTTTGTTTTTTTAGGACAAGCTGGGCTATCAATGTGTAAATAGTAATATGACCAGCAAGACAAAAGAAAAAATAAAACAGACGTGAAATTTAAAAAAATATATATAAAAAAAAGAATAAATAGATAACCAGTAAAATACAGACGATCACTTAAAAACAGAAAAATGCTTTTTCAAGTGTTTGTTTTAGGTCAGAACAAATGAACTCAGTCTCAGACACACAGAAAATTATTTACATACATATTTACAAAAATGCCACTCGTCTTTTTTTTTTCAGGCCTTTTAGCAGAAACGCGCTGGTTCATCCCTTAAAAAGGCTTTTCTTCACCTGGTGTCATTTCCTCTCCAATTCTCGCGGCAGGCCAAATAATTTGTGTAAAAATGAAATAATAATTATACAGCCATAAGAGTGATCCATGTGCACGATTTAGAGTAAAACCCAAATGTGCAGGGAATTAAACAATGTGCATTTTATTTTTGTTAGGAAGACAGCAGAAATTGTAGACGCAATGCATCATGGAAGAAAAAATGGCCCATGGACAACTGTGCCGTTTTTGACACGGAAAACTGATAAAATAATGACGGGAAACCTTCATTTTTGGATTTATTATGATGGATTGCTATTGCAAAGTCTTCATAAAGACGCTGAAGTTCCAGGAGACAGAAGAAAACCTGTGAAAGGGAAACGATCACACTGAAGTGCTCATCGGAACGGTGCGGCTGTTAGCTTTTGGCAGAAAAAAGAAAAAAGTTTCTACTCAAAGCAAACCAAATCAGCTGAATGTTTTGTAAATGATGTATTCTGGCATCTGGTCGGATACCTCGGACTTATTAAAGAGCAGCACCAGCATCTGTCCGCTTTAGGTCATGTTTGCAGACACGAGCTCTTCATAAAACTGTCTTCCTCCTCAACATTAGTCGAACATAGTCCAAGGTTGATCCTTCACATTGTGGTGCTTTCAGAATCAAAGTCCAACACAAAAACACACATTTCATTTAAGTAGTACAGTTAGTCATGTGAGACTGTTCAACAGCCAGCTGATAACTCAGAGAGCCGTCATCACAGGGTCTGTCTTTTGCTTCAGTGTCATTTTTCCTGCTCCTGAGCCATGTCATGAAATATTGTAATATGTATCACATGGTAGTCTTTACAATAAACTGTGTTACAGCCACATCGACAACAGTCGATGTTACTGTCAGTGAAGAAGGTCTTCAGTCTGCTCCAGCTCTGGTCCACCACTGGTGCCAGACCTCACGAGAGAGACAAGCAACCAGGTCTGTGGGCACAAGCCCAGAAGAAGCGACTCGGCTCCTCGAATAAATAAATAAAAGCCCAGAACAGGCGACCTTACCTACCACAATGTGTAAGAGAGAGGCCACTTGATCAAGTGAATCAACATGAATTTATTTTTGCATTGTGTAATAAGCAGCCATCAACAATATACTGAAAGCCACAGTCAACTGGAACTAGTTAGACAGTAAACATGTCTCACTTTCTTTTTTTAAAAACTGTAAATAACTTAAACCAGCGGTCGATGGTCGATGAATCAAGCAACCGACTAACAGTAGATCTACAACAGCACACAACTTTTATGTCAACTAAAATGTACGGTTACTTCTTCTTCTTTTTTTTTTTTGTTACAAAACTTTATTTTTTTTTTTATCCATTTAAAATTTAGATAGCCTAGGTAGATACAGTAACAATACGAAGATTCTAGAAGGACGGAGCAGCAGCAGAGCAGACACACTGATGATCCTCCAGAGGAACACACAGGGATGAAGGTGGACGGGACATTGTGTGTGACAGTGGAGCTGATCTCAGAGCAGTTCACAC
>JAQLOL010000013.1:638609-650837 GCA_029783665.1 Naso thynnoides | reverse complement strand
CTCTCCACTGTGCTGCATGACAAACTGTGTGTGTGTGTGTGTGTGTGTCTGTGGTGTGGGCACACACACACACACACTAAGAGCAGACAGGGGCCAGAAATCAGCTTTTATGAGTTGTTGAGACACCAGTTTGTAAAGATCAGTCTTCTGTAAATGAAAGGGGATTACACACACACACACACAGAGAGAGAGAGAGACACTGACTGTGAGTGACAGAGAGAGGGAGAGATGAGCTGTGAGCAGAGGACTTGCAGAGGTCAGACAGACTCCAGCAAACAGAGACTTCTTGTCTCTGAGTGTAAATGAGCTGCTGGAAGAGTTGTCACGTTTTTTTAAAAACACAAAGCGAACACACTGTATGTCGTCGTCAGTGTTTCCATGGACTTCCCTCCGTCCAGGCAGCCGTCAGTCTCACAGGAGCTCGATTAAAATCAGTGTTCTTCCAACTTTGTGTCAACACTTTGTGTGTGTCTCTGTCCTCCTTCAACATGGCAGTGCCCCCAAAAGCATTCCAGTCACCACCAAAGCTGCACACCACTTCAAATTTGTTGATTTAATACTAGAAACTGTTTATACCATTGAAATGTGCATCTGGACGTGCTTCAAAGCGCGCACAGTGATAGACAATGATGTGATGCATGTGGCAGAGAGTTTTAATTCAAGTACAAAAACTGTTTAAAGACGCTCTCACTGACAAATGGACATCTTTCCACCAAACTCCACTTACTTTTCTTTAGAATTTACTCAAACATGTCACAAACAAAGAGTGACTGTATTTAACCTGTTTTAAAGCTCAAGTCTGTCAATCTGGGCTCAGTTCACTGTTTTCCAAATCCCTCCAAACAAACAGTTCATCAGAGGAACAAGTGGTTAGTTGCACCATTGTTGCGTTAAAGGAGCCCTCGCCACCTGAGCAATGAAAAGTGTGGAGGAGGTCAGACACTGGTGACCAGTGAACGCCTCACAGGAGCTGTTCAACTCTGCGGTCCAGCAGAGCAGCACCAACTCACCTTTTATCCACAGTCGTGTTTGTCAGGCAGAAAACCTCAGCGAGACATGACAGTGAGAGACTCTGCCAGCTGCGTCTGCTTCTGACGACGACACGTCCACGCGCGCCGGCAGCAGCGGTCCCGCACACACACGCAACAGTTCACAGCTCGACTGTCATTACAGCCGTAATAAGCAGCTGTGCATGAAGCCACAGAGCTCACTCCTGTCACTCTGAGCCACTAACAGGCCGTTAGCATTTCCTCTGCACCTCACATTTCTCTGAGACTTTAAGAGGTGCAGCAGCAGTTTGCTCCACTTTAAGGCCCATTTAGAACAGAGAGCAGCCTGACTGAAAATGGAAAATCTTCCCTTTGGGTTTTGAAAAAAACATCCACATTTACATGAACAGCCTAAAGCGCTGTAGCATGCATGCCAGGCCAAAAGCTTGTGGTGTAAGTAGGTAATGAGATGCTACAGGAAGCTGCTTAAAGTTGTTCACCTCCTGTTGTTGCTAACTGTTACTTTACCTTAACCAGAGCCACAAATTAAAGAAGCTCAGCCCTTAAAATTATTCTGCAAACACTAACCCTGGGCCATTTTTAAGATACCTGCTCGAAAAATTACACTTCCAAAATGAATTGGTTACAACTCAGCAATGACAAGGTGTATTATCATAATCCTGGTGTCATTTTGAAGGTAATACTTGTGAGATTACTGCAGTGGTGTCACAATGAGTATATATGTTACTGGGTCAGAGAAAAGGAAGATGGCACACAGCAGAAAAATCAAAAATGTCATTTTCACCCCAAAATGTAACACTTTTTGAAGGAAAATCCCTTTGAAATGACTTCATTGCAACCCAAGGGCTCTTGAAATCTCTATCAAACATCTGACCGTTATCCATACCAGAACTGATGCTAAAATAGTGACGGTCCCAGAGAGCCTAATCCAGGGTCAGCAGGGTCTAGGACGTTACCTCAACAGACTGTCGTCATGTTCGACCTGCTGTCAGTGCGCTGTGGACTGTTTGATCGGAGTTTGGTCGTGGCTGCTGTGGAATGCATTGACCTGTGTTAGCCTTAGCCTTAGCCTTAGCCTTAGCATTAGCATTAGTGTAATCACCATGTTCACAGGCTCTCCGCTTGTCAGTTTACACAGCTGGAAAGAAGGTTGCGGTTTGAAAAGATTACACCCTGGAACCTGGTTTCAAACGTTTGCAGTTTCGGCGGTACCTGCACGCCGCTGCCAAAGGAGGGACGAACTGCAACAGAAGTGTTTCGTTTGATGTGAAAACCAGCACCGTGTAAGGCTGACGTCTATCCCAGCATGCATTGCCAAAGAAGAGTTAACTCAGTGCTTTAAATCATTCCAAACATCTTTACATCTTTTAAACATGTCACAACTATGCAACCAGCTAAGCCAATCAGAAGGCTGGAAGCTTTCCCATTAGTTCAGCTCATTTTTGTTTCTAACGTTATTCTGCTTTTCTCATGTTCAGACTCAAACCAACATGTTAGTTTGTGTCTCAGCACTGTCTCACTTCCTGTCACAGAGGAAGAGGAAACACACAACACTTGTCAGGACGAACATTCGGTGCTGGTTTGAAGGGGACCGATGAGCGGCACTGTGTGCGTCACACTCACAGGCTGTTTCTGTCCGAGTTAAAACAAAGACTCCTTCCTCTGAATCAACATCACACACACTATTCTAAGAAACAGTGAATGAACTTGTATTTTTTAATCTTACTGAGGTGATGATGATGTAAGTGAGATAATCGCCTCCAAATTGTCGGTTAAACAGCGTTAATGGACTCGCTAAAGTGCCGTCCGCCTCCACACACGCGCGCACGCAGAGAGACAAACCGCCCATTCACACCGTTTAACAGAGCACCACTGCTGCTGACATTCATAAACTCTCAAATCGTGACTTTGATTTTCTGCATGGACGCCCATGGGTGAGAGACATTACAGAGACAGAGAGAGAGAGAGAGGGAACACGGTGATGCGGGGCTGTTATGTAACAGAGGTGGATGGTAATTAGGTCTTCAAACCAGTGATTAGCTAGCTGTATCACCCTGAGGTTTACAGGAAATATAAAACTCAGGTCTGGAGGTGTGTGTGTGTGTGTGTGTGTGTGTGTGTGTGTGTGTGTGTGTAGTCTGCATGGGGACACAGTCAGCCAATCCCAGCATAGTTTTGGGAGCTCTGAACCTTTAGTGTAATGAAAACACATGAAAGGTTGTGCTGTGTCAGTGTTCAGGAGCATAAACGATCATCGGTGATTGGTCGTCGTGGTGACACATGACACATCCTGCAGCCTGTTCAGATATGTGCCAACTCAGCACGTCTCTACACTCATCCATCAAAACTGAACTCTGCACAAACATTTCATCACAAACTGACTTTTGTGGATAGCTGAGGAGAAAACTCCACCGCAAACTCAACTACGGCTCAAGGAGTCAGCTGACGGGACGACAAGGAGTCAGCTGACGGGACGACAAGGAGTCAGCTGACGGGACATCCTTCTCTGATTTGTCACTAAGCACCAAAATGTCAGTTTGTCCAGAGATTTGAAGGTTTGCTGCTTTCTTCTATTTTTATAGCTTCAACACTGAAGAACTTTGCATCTTGTTGGAATTTGTCATGAAATATTTTTCTGACATTTTAGATGTATATTGAAAAAAAAAATTCAACATCCCTCAGACTTGCATTCAGAGGATCACGTGCCTGACAGGGCGAACTCGGGGCCCAAACACCTGCCGGTCATGTTCACCTTCCTGGCTGTGATCTGCACGAACCAGCAGCCACCAGCTCTCACACATTCATAAAACACACACATTTAGACTCCAAACAAACCTCGGACGGTCAGAGCTTCTCTCTCCTAACAACGTGCAACTTTTAAAACCTTCCCATAATTCACGGCGAAGACACCCAGCACAAACTGAGACTTTGAAAATGGCTCATTCATTCTTTCAAACTCGCTGCTGTAAATTCTGTCGTTCTTGGCTGCAGTCATGACAACAGAGCTCCTGGTGGGAACCATTAGGTGCTCGAAACGCTGCCTGACTCCAAAACCTCCGACCACTGCTGCTGAGTCAGCAGGAAGAGTCCAATCAGCAGTGCACGCGAGTGTGTGTGTGTGTGTGTGTGTGTGTGTGGTCATGTTAGAGATGATAACATAACATTATGATAAGTGTGAGCTGTGTGAGGTGACTCTATAGCTCAGATGTGGTGTGTGTGTGTGTGTGTGTGTGTGTGTGTGTGTGTGGTATTTGTCGCCGTCTTTCTGTGCGTGATGCAGAGAGGATCACCACTGACACACGTGTGTTTGTTTCTGTGTAACTGATCGTCAGGTTACTTTCCTGCAGCCGGTCCGCTCTGTTGCCATGGTTACCTGCAGTTTACCTCCACCCTGGATTTAAACTGTGGACCTGAAAATATGTTGTAGTTAGTCAGAGAGGAGAGTTTTCTGCTGAGTCATGCTCTGCGGTGTGAGTGTGTTGTTGTTGTTGTCATGAGTGGTTCTAAGCGTGTCTGTCTCTCTGTCTCCGTCACAGGCGAGTCTCAGGGGATGGTGAACTTCGTCCTCTCTAAGGAAGGAGGCGAGCTGTCTCTGGTGGAGCAGGCTAACGTCTGGCTCTTCCTCCGTTTGGCTAAAACCAACCGAAGCCGAGCCAAAGTGACCATCCGCCTCTTCCAGCAGCGCCGGCTTCCCAACGGACGCCTGTCTTCGCCGCAGGACGACATCCTCCTGGCGGAGAAGACCGTGGACACCCGTCGCAGCGGGTGGCACACCTTCCCGGTGTCTGCGGCGGTGCAGGTGATGCTGGAGAGCACTGAGAGTCCAACGCTGAGCCTCAGGGTGTCCTGCCCACTCTGTGCTGATGCCGGCGCCACCCTCGTTCTGGTCTCCAGTGGCTCAGAAATGTCGCAACGTGCCAACCAGCGGGAACAATCCCACCGGCCATTTCTCATGGCCGTGGTCCGGCAGGAGGATGGTAGCGACTTGCGGCGGCGCAGGAAGCGCGGGCTGGAGTGTGATGGGAAAGTCCGCGTCTGCTGCAAACGACAGTTCTACGTCAACTTCAAAGACATCGGCTGGAATGACTGGATAATCGCGCCACCTGGTTACCATGCCAACTACTGTGAGGGGGAGTGCCCCTCCCACGTGGCGAGCATCACCGGGTCCACGTTGTCCTTCCACTCCACCGTCATCAGCCACTACCGCATGAGGGGCTACAGCCCCTTCCAGAACCTGAGGTCGTGCTGCGTGCCCACTCGGCTACGAGCCATGTCCATGCTCTACTACAACGAAGAGCAAAAGATCATCAAGAAGGACATCCAGAACATGATCGTGGAGGAGTGCGGCTGCTCGTAAGCCCCAGCCGCACTGTCCCGGAACAGACTGAACTGGAGAGGAGCAGAGAGGGGGAGAAACTCGGAGCCCAGAGACAGACAGAAACCAGGAGAGATGGAGGGAGGAGAGAAAGATGAACAGGTGACCAGTGATTATGGTCACTTTAACCTACTGCGTCTCATCCTTCGTTTCCTGCTTCCATCGCTCCGGCACTCTGTGGGGAAAAAAAACTCTCCTCTGTCCTCGTACAGCAGAACTCAGAAAGAGTCTCGATGGCACTTTCAGAAAAAAGAAAAGATAAAAAAAAAGAATATCTAATATATTTTTGTTACAAGGGAGGGATGAGGCTTATTTATGTGTCTGAGACGTTCAAGCACCACTCAACCGGTCAGATCTCGGAGAGACACGGTGCCTGAAAAACTACTAACAAAAAAAATCTCAAAACTATGCAACTTGTTTCACGTATTAAATTCTTATTGTATTTTACTTTGTCCTGGTTTTTGTTTCCCAACTGTTTACTTTTTTCAGAACGTACAAGGAAGAAGGAAGAAGACTCTTTTGTATTATTTTTTGGAAGTATAAATTTGTGGTGTGTGTGTGTGTGTGTGTGTGTGTGTGTGTGTGTGTGTGTGTGTGTGTGTGCATATATGTACTGGTGTACGATATGTACATATGTGTGTGTTGAGAGATACTTGAAAGAAACAAGTTGGCCCGGCTGCTGGAACCAAACACTTCTTTATGTTACCATGGCTACCATGTTGATGTTATAATTATTATTGTCAGCAAGTATATTAATAATATTATTGTTATTATTGTTGAAAATATTTTGTTTGGCTGCATTTGTGTTTTAATGTCTGTTTTTTTTTTTAAAGAAATGCTACAAACGTTTTCATGTTTTGCACTATAACGACACTCGTGCTCAGATTAGGCTGAAAGAGCCTCAGAGGAAGGACAGACTAGAGCTTCCTGCTCAGGTTACACACAGGTTCGATTCCCAGGATAGGACACATGTGGTTGAAAGGTCAACATATGCCACTCTGCATTCTGAGTCTCAGAGTGACACCATGGCTGCGTGTGATAGGCCGAGTCATCTGTCAGTCAAGCAGTGAGAAACCAATGGGAGCCCCTGAGACGGTAACAAGAAAGTCTTTTCAAATACTGAACTACACCATTTCACCAGTTTTTGTTTGAATATACCATCTGTTAAATCAAATCTTAATGCACATTTTTTATTTCCAACATGAAGGTCTAAATGTTCCCCAAACTGCCAGAAATAAAAATATGATTAGCAGAAATGCTGCTTACTTTTTGGACTATTTTTGTTGGCATTTAAGTATCCAAATTCAAATTCTAAAAATCCCAAAGTCAGCTCTACCGTGTGTATGTTTCTCATTTTAAATGGAAACTCCCAGCAGGGTCCCATGAAAATACAGAGGACTGATTGATGGATGCCACAAACCGGCCTGAAATTTTTTACGTTTAAACTTTTTTGAAGTTTCACCATGTCGCACATTAGAAGCTGCGGAAATGTTTGTGAAGTGCTAAAGATTTACTTTGTATTTCTACAGAGATGTTGAAGGTCTTTAATGCAGCTGCAGTCCTCTGAGAGCTAGTGGTCATTAGAGGAAGTGCAGCTGCGGAGGCTCCTGACCTGTTGGTGATGCTAGCTGTTCAGTTAGCACTGATCATTAGTAACTATCCTTGAGAAAACATTTCAGATCTATAGAGAAATGTTCAAAAATATGATCTTTTTAATATGCCATGACTAACAGAGAGAGCAACAATGAACTTACAAAGTAGAAATCACCACGACGACGCATGAGGAGCTTCCTGTCTGTCCAGTCCGATGCCACAAGGACACTTGTTGAAGTAGAGAGTAAAATGCACTTAGAGGAAAACTGTAGATGTAGTTCGTATTTAAATTCTAAACAGACTTTTCCAGGATAATCAAACAAGGTTTATACGCTACAACAAAACGAGACATGGCTTAACTGCCCTGAGTTGCAGTTTGCTAAATTAATATCTTGTGTTCTTTATGTTAGCCTGAATATTCAGTGACAGCTCGCTGAATGCTGCTGTATCCTCTCTAATGTCCAAGAAGGTTTAAAAAGAACAAAAACAGATTTAAAGCACAAGAACAAACTTAAAACACCTTCTAGTCTTTGTCTATGGTGGATGTTTACAGTTATGTGACTTGCTAACTGAAGGTGACTAGCATTAGCCACGAGAATGAAAATGACAAATTCATCATTTTTTCGCTTCAACAGCCTTTATTTCCTTATTAAATCAAGATTCAGAGCCAGTAGCTCTCAGGTTAAACTGACTCACGGAGGCTCATTAATTATTAATTTCTTTTGTGCCAAGCTTTTGATTTTTTTATGAATGTGACACTTTATTCAAACATTTAATTAAGTTGTCTGACAACAATTTGCACTTTGAAATTTTTAAGATGTCTTTTCACGTGAATAAACATTAGGAACATCGTAAAGAGCCTCCGTAATTTCCCCAAAATCTCCTAAAGACATGTTATTGGACACCTTAAAATAAGTGATTAAAGTTATAAGACAAGAAAGATAGAGTTTAACATCGTCTGCACATTCTTTGAATTTTCCTGGAGTTCACAGTAAAATATGACGATTTCAGCTGATCTGCTGACTTCCAGAAGAGAAGACAGAGGGTTTCGGTTCTAGACTGAACATGTGAGGTCCAGTTTTAGTTGCTTTAGTACACCAAAGAGTCCAGTTTGTGCACTTGTTTGAAGGAAAGAAAAAAAAAAGTTGTATTTGAGTTACACCTGATTTCTGTTTGTTTTTTATGAGAGAAAAACCCTGAAAATTCACCATTTGATATCACAGAAATCTGTACAAATGTGTTGTTTTGTCAACCAACATTAGAAAAGTGTGACTTGCTTTCATAAAGACAGTTAGCTGATGTTTTAATTTTGCTTTATAGTTTTGTTTTAGAATTATTTAGTATTTGGTTATTTTGTCACAAAATCATTCTTTTTTTATTGAACTGATGAGTTTGTCGCCTCTTCCTTTTCCTCTCCTGCACACCAAGAACACCATTTCCCACAATGCCTCATTTCACAAACTGAGAAGAAAATCCGCAGTCGCCTTGTTCTGTTTTTGGGAGAAAACAAGCGTCCAATTAGATTTGGTCATTTCTGAGTGTTTCTGCATTGTTTGTGTTTCTGTCAGTATTGTCGACTTGTTCACCAAAAGTTTGGTGCACTGTTCCCCATTTCAATGAAGTCACGCATGTTTTTATTTTTGATTTCCTTATTGTGTCCTTGTTGTTGTAGAGGAGACAAAAAATCCTCTTCTTTTGGACTCTTTGGGACAAACCCGTCCATCCTGTGTGTACATGGACACATACAAAATGTCAGTGCAGAAAAAAAGCCTCAAAAAAGAAGCAAAAATTAATTAAAAAAAAAAGGATTAAGTGTTTGTATTTGTTCAGAATTTGTTCTTTTCATTAAGACAAAAAATACTGACACTGAATGAAGTGGACAGAGAATAAAAAGTCTATTTTTTATTCTGTATATATGGAAATCCACATTTCAGTATGTTGCATTGCTTTGTTGTACAAATCAAACGTGCTTGTGGCATTTTTCTAATCTAATTTATTTTACGGTATTGTTTTGTTTTTGTTTTCTGCTTCACCATTAAAGTCTAAAGGATGTACACAAATGAAATGAGTCTTTGGTCCTTTAAATTCAGGGAAACATCGCCTGGCTCGGTTTTCTCCACCTCATGTCATCTGATGAGTCGGTCAGTCAGAAAATAAATGGACTGAAGGGTATTTTGAATAATACAGATTTAATTTGAAACACTCACAGGAAGTTGTTGTTATGAAACAATTTGTCACCACCGTCCATCAGGTTGTGAAGCTCCACGCAGGTTTTTAGCTCAGCCTCACATCATCATTCATAAAAATACTCACCTGGCCTTGTTAAACTCACAAATCAGAAATGTGATCTCAGAAACTGACGCTGAGCTTCTCCTGCGGACGAGCGTCTGGGGTCGAGTGCGAGGTGGTTGGAGCGACTCCAGGCAGTGAGGAGGAAACACAGCAGGAATTCATTTCCTCATGTCGAGGAAGAAACGCAGGCTCCATTAAAGCTGTGATACACGAGGCGAGAGGTGAAAAGGTGAGCTGAAGCTCAGCGGTTCCCTCACTGTTAAACTTTAAGGTGCAAAAACATCAGCACTGTAGAGGAAACAAAAGAGGAAAGTTCCTCAGCATGTGGAAAGCTTCAGAAGAGATTTAACCACATTTAAAAGAGGAAGAGCCTTCACATTTACATTTTCCTCGAGTTAGACGGAGCTGAACACCAGCAGCAGGTGAGTCAGGAGCTTGAAAGGGACAAACATGAGAACTAACAACGTGATTTCCAGTGATGACATGTGGGTCTGACGGAGAGGGTCCAGCTGTGCATCAAACTGTATGTGTGGATGGAAACTGCATCAGAAGTGAAGGATTATGTTAGAAATCAAGTGACAAGGAATCGTCTCATGTTGCACTTGTCATTATTGAAACCAAAATGAAAAGCCAAAAGAGTTTCATTCAATATTTGTTTTCTAACAGAATATTTTGAAAATTTCATTTTAAATTGCTATGTCCATAATTTTATTTATGATGGATTAAAGCAGTCTTACCTTAGTTTGCTGTGATACTGATTCAAACCAACAATGGTTAAAAAAAATGAGATAAAGGACATCGTGAGAAGGAAACATCCAGCTGACAAACAGACAACTTGCTGAAACAACTCCTACCAGAGTAACTTGTAACATACAGGCTTCTTGGGGCTGGATTCACAAAGGTAGACTTTGACTGCGGCTTACATCTAACAGTCAGACTTCATATCGACG
Source organism: Naso thynnoides (assembly GCA_029783665.1). Classification (NCBI taxonomy): domain Eukaryota; kingdom Metazoa; phylum Chordata; class Actinopteri; order Acanthuriformes; family Acanthuridae; genus Naso; species Naso thynnoides. Next base: position 640,617 of record JAQLOL010000013.1, on the reverse strand, counting down.
TCAGAAGTCTTCTGCTGCACAAAGCAGCGAAGTTCTTCACTGTCTTCAGGGCCGCTCACGTGGAGAAGAGTCAAAGCAGGTGCGGCCGCTCCGAAAATGCCTTGGCACAAATGACACATCTGTGGGAAAATACAGCCAGAATTAACCTCTCGCCCATGTTCGCTGTTATCCTATTGTTTCTACCAATGTTCCCCCAGCAACAAAACAGGAAGAACGTGGTGAGTAGTGAAGCCATCACTGGCCAGAAGTGACATCCCCGCCTCTTGAGCTGAAAAATTGTAATTATTTTGACTTTTAGGCCCCAAAACTGCCTGAAAAACGTGTCACTCAGCAGCAAGAGACGAGCCAGGCGCACTGTACCAGAGGAGAACAATGGATTTGCTGGTGATGCTTCTCAGTGTGATTGGCCCTTTAAGGAGGACTATGTTACAATGCATTCTGGGTAAATTAAGACTTTTTGCCAAACGGAAAAAAAAAACCCAACAACCATCGACCGAGTTCCCACATCCAATAACTCAGCTCTCACCCCCAGCAGAAAACTTGTGTGAGGAATTCAACTTCTACAAGGATTTTACTTGGACAGTTAAGTGGAACAGTTAAAAAAAGAAAATCTGATACAGAAAAAATTGCTGCAACAGTAAATAGTGTTAATTCTATTGTTAAGAGGAACAAAAACAGTGTTGAAAAGAGATTTGAAACCAACAAGATGCAAAGAAACAAACTTTCAAGAGAAGAAATCCAAAAACAAGAGGAGGACCACAGAAAAAAAGCTTAAGGAGATGACAGAAAGAGTGCTGAACATATACGGTGGGTGATCGCCTCTTTTTGGAGGATAAACGGTGGACAGGAGAGCGGCCAATGAGCTGCTGGCATTGACAGCAGCTCTCCAAGGCAAGAGGGCGAGACGGAGGCCAACAGTTGAGGGAAGAACACAAATCAGGACAATATTGACCCTTGTGATTGTTTAGTCATCTGACAGAAGAAAAAAGAAGTTTGACTTTCTGACAGTTTTTTGGAATGCTAATGATGAGCTCTGAGCAGTGTGCACACCAAAAGTGGAAAGAAAATTCTCGTCGTGTGATTGTGCAATTATCATCACGTGATTAAATTGCTTAAGTTGAATATTTTGAACTTGTGTGAAGACACAACTGACATTAAAATCGCCTCCTTCTCGGATTAATTTTCGACAATCCCGTCACGGGTTACGGGTCCATCACCGCTACTATGTAAGTACATTACAGCACAAATTAAATTTGCTTTTGGTGTGTACACAGCTCAAGATTTAAAGATACAGCCTATGAGGAAGCTTTTTTTTTGGGCTTAAAGTTAGTCAGTCTTTGTTGGCGTGGAACGGTCTCATCTATGAGTGAAAGCTGGACTGACAACACCACAGAGCAGTCCAAAACATCTTTGTGAAACCGGCTGCTGATAATCGCCACGTTTGCCCGCAGTGCTTCACCTGCGGGGATCACCGTGGACAGAGGAGCGAGAGGAGCAGGAACACTTCTCTCAAAGCAACACAAACACCACCAGCTAGCAGAAACCATCCTGCTAATGCCGGAGCTGCTGGCCCACAGTTGAATAATCCTCCATTAATGCAGAGTTGACTTGTTAAAGTTGAACATCTGGCTGACAGGATCTCACTGCTCACATGGAAACATGTGAGACAAGCTGTAAAAGCCCTGACCATCAAGGAGCCGCTGACCAGCAGAAAAGGTTTATGTGGTTGTGTTTGACACTTTGGGACAGACTGTTCAGTGCCTTCGCCGAGTGAGACGTAAAGTCAGTGCTCGTTGTAAAAAGCCTGCAGATTTTTCCCCCAGAAACGTTGAAAACGACCCACAGCCGCAGCAGCAAGTCACAGCATTCAATGAGAATCTGCTTTTTAAGATCTGTGTAATGTATGTTGTGGGTTAGACTACCAGAACAAACCCGGAAACCCCAACAAACGTGTGTGTGTGTGTGTGTGTGTGTGTGGTTTAAGTTGCCTTTGGTCTGGTATCTGCTG
>JAQLOL010000013.1:613278-623957 GCA_029783665.1 Naso thynnoides | reverse complement strand
TGTGTGTGTGTGTGTGTGTGTGTGTGTGTGTGTACATTTAGGGGGTCTGGTCCTTCTTCTTGAAGGTGGGATGTGTTGACAGTTAGGATTTATAACCAAGCAATTAGGGAGCCCCTCAAGTCTACAACCGGCCAGTTAGAGGTCTGAGCTGATTTATTATCCAGGGCACACCTGTACACACCTCAGCCAATGAGACGTCACTGAGCAGACTGCAGCCTGAGTGTGTATGTGTGTTTAAGTTGTTTATTCATACTGCGTTTCAGTGTATGTGGGTCCTCCTCTGTTCAGAGTTTCCAGGAACTTAATGCTCCACTCTCATTGGCTACCAGAGATGTCAATCACGACAATCTTTCTGCACTCATGAAGTCGCTCATGCACTCATCTTCAGGACAAATCCTTTTTGTCCTGGGGCAGGGGGGCGTTTACTGTCAGTAGATGTTGAGATTCTGTCAAATGTCCCTCCAGGCTCATATCAGCATATTGATCACAAACGTGCTCCTCTGTGGCGAAGCATCTGATGTCAGCAGTGAGGATCGAGTGTTTATTCTTCGCTGGAAACGAGAAATAACAGTTGAAGGAGGAGGAGGTTTGTTCTTGTCTTTGATACAAACAGTAACTGAACTCTGTTTGGCAGCCATTTTTCATTTGGGCGTTTTGGGGATTCCCTCCTTGATTCCAAAGACTCGATCCAGAGGAAAACATCTGACTGCGCCGCTCCTCTGTCTGCACTCTGTTGACCTCGTGTGATTCAGAAATTCAGCCTCTACATCTGTGTTTCATGAAGGGCATTTACGCAGAGTAAACAAAGTCAGTGATTTACTCAAATTAACCAACCAAAGCCCAGAGATGATGTGTCCACACAGCTGATCCACAAAACAGAGGAAAAGTTCACACTGACGATGAAACTTCCATGCTTTTCCAGGTTTCACTCTCAAGAAGATTTTATTATTTCATCTGCGGTTTTAAAATTTCTTGAACCAGATTAAGCAGAGACTGAAAAGGTTCCTAAATTAATGGAATGTGAGGGACATTAACTGATGGGTCTGTTTTTGGTCAAGTACGGCAGGTCATCAGTGACAAAAATCCTCTTTTCACATTGCCGCAGATTCAAACAAACTTTGTTTCCTGTTCTTCTTATAAATTCAGGAGAGAAGACCAGTAAATTCCACACTTATGGCACAACTCAACCATTAAACTACATAAATGAATAAATAATTAAGGTAATTAAGATCAAAAGTTATTCCTTTGACATTTGAGTGTTAAGGACAGGTTGGGAAATTTCCCTGCTTGAGGATCAAAGCAGTGCTTTGTTGTGTTGTTACAGCAGCAGATACTTGGAAAAAAAAACAGCTGTCTGATGGTAACACTGGGGGTCCGTGGAAAGGTATTAACTGGAAAAATAGTGCCAGCTGCTCAGGCTCTGGGATTGATGTTAATGAGGCAAATCAGTTCTCTGCCAGGTTTGAAGAATTGGACTTTTCTGCTGAGCAGGAGAGCATCCTCTCTCTTCTTGCTCGGCCCTGAGGACAGCAGTCCACCTATAAGTGTTAAAGAGGACTGCCAGGAGTTTCAGCGCCTCAGGGTCAGTAGGGCCCCAGGCCGTGACCAGGTGCGTCCAAGCACACTTAAGGTCTGCGCTGACCAGAGATGTCATGTGTTTCATGCACTTTTCTCTGTGTCACTGTCCACTCCTGATCTTCCCACATCTTGGCTAACATCCTGTATTGTTCCGAGTCCAAAAAAGAGTGACGTGTGCAGTAACCTTACTAATATGAGACCTACTGCATTGACATCCCACGTTGTGAAGTTCTTTGAAAGAGTAGTGCTGCGACGCCTGAGGGACCAGGTCGCGCCCTTTCTTGATCCCTGGCAATTTGCATACAGGAAGAGTGTGGGAGTGGACGATGCACTGCTTGTATTGCTGCATCGCACTTATTGAAACTGCTGCCAGTTCTGCAGATACATGTCCTTTGATTTTTCTAGTGCTTTTAATACAATCCAGCCTTATGTTCTAGCAAACAAACTGATGCAGTATAAACTGCATAATATCACCGTGGCCTAGTGCATGAAATATCTAAATATCTTGTGCCTCACCCCCAGTTTGTGAGGCTTGACAGCAAAGTGTCTGATATCATCTGGACCAAAACAGGTGTCCCACAGGGCACAGTCTTAGCCCCTTTTCTGTTTACTCTTCATACTGCAGACTGCAGACACAGTGAGGCAGTGTGTCATATGCAGAAAGTTTCTGATGACACCGTTCTAGTTGGTTTTCTCAACCATAGTGACGACCAGGCCTACAAAAAAAGAGGTGGAGGTGTTAGTCAGGTGGTGTGATGATAATTTCCTGAAACTCAATATCGATAAGGCAAAAAAGTAAATCATAGACTTCAGGAGGAAAAAGGATAGGGTCTCTCCTGTCACTATTAAAGGGCAGGATGATGAAGTTGTCCGGTCTTACAAATAACTCAGTGTCCACTTGGACAGTGAGCTGGACTGGAAAAAGAACACTGACGCTGTGTTCAGGAAGGCTCAGTCTCACCTTTTAAATGTAAGGAAGCTGAGATCCTTTGACATTAGCAGATCTCTGCTCCATGTTCTCTACCAGGTTATCCCAGCCGGTGTCCTCTTTTATGCTGTACTTTTACTTTTACTTTTACTTTTACTTTTGACAAAAGTAGGACTAACAAATCGATTTAGAAGGTGGGATCAGTAATTGGCCTTCCCCCTGACCCCCTTGAAGCACAGTAGGTAAGAGAATGGGGACAAAATTGAAAAGTGTGTTTTATCTTGTCATCCCCTGTACAGTTTGTTCGACGGCCTCAGAAGCTCATTTAGTGAGCGGTTGTTATTGCCTCAGTGCTCTGCTGAGCGCTTGCAAAGGTCTTTTGTTCCTGCTGCTGTGAAGTAGCTTAATGATCACTGCTGTTAAATGTATCAGGAGGCTCATTAAGGTCTCTTATATGTTATAGGTAACTGTGTGTTTACTTGTTTGTATTGTGTAATCGCTCAGGTGGCAAATTATTTTCCCCTCCAGGATCAATAAAGACATCCATCCATCCGTACTTGTGTGTCTCGTTCCAGATGGCACCAGAGTGAGAACACAACAAAACAACAACAACAACAACAACAACAAACAGATTGAGTCATTTTTTAACATTTCAACGTGTAAAATCTTGCTGTGCCAGTACAAGGTCAACATTATCAAGTCAGTCGTGCCTGCAGTGTCTCGACATGTCACAGGTTTGAGCTCATGACGGGCAGCAGCCTGTCAGGCAGCAGGAAGTCGGTGAGGCATTTTCAGTTCTGCACAGTAACTGAGCTGCTGCCTGCAGTGATGGACAACATGTCCTCACCGTCGCAAACACACAGAGAACAACACCCAAGAACAAAGAGAGAAAACATGGAGGGATTCTCTCATCCGTCCACACCCGCAACATCCCTCTGCTGTCCAGACACAGCTGCTGAGATCGGGCTGTACGCGCACACGCACACAAATTGGTTTTAGATAGTATTACGCCCCTAATATCCCATGGTGCATTGTAAACAGAACACACCCGTCCGCCTGTGGCAGCACTTCAGACAACACACACACTCTGCTAACTATTCACTCACACACACGCACACACACACACACACACTTGCACACAGCTGAAGCTCATCCAGACACTGCTTCCTGATGCTAAGGCTCATGGGAATCATGCCGTTTTATGACCCACACTGCTTTTGGAATTAAATTCTTATGTCTAGTGACCTTAAAGGACCACCGTTCTGACTCCGCCTCCTCTGACGGACAGCGTGCAAAAGCAAAGAGCGACGTTGCCGCACGCGGAGCAGATTTCAGTGCCGTTTGTGACTGTAATCTGTCTGCGGATGGGTAAGGAAACATTTGCTGGGTGAGTTTCCTTTACGTCTGTCTGCATGTGACTGTCAGCAGCTCCCAGATTTCCACCCAAACTTCGTCCTCTCCAGGATTTCCTTAGATCTTGTAAATGAGTGTGTTGTACATGCCGACGGTTGACTGGAGGAGGAAAGAAACATCAAGGATGCCAGTGCTGATTTGAGTTTGAACGGATCAGAGGTGGAGAGAGTGTGAAACTTTCACTTTAGAAAATTTAACATTCACGTGTAGTTTCTGAACTCTGAGGAAAAACCTGAAGCGTATCAGTTTATCAGAGGGACCGTTCTGATGATTCTGCACTTCCCAACACTTTTTTGTCTCTTCTGTTTGTATGTGATGGAGAGTGTTTTTCACAATGATACTTGACATCCCAGTCAGATTACAGAACATCCACATATTGTATGATTGTATATTTGTGTGATTATATCCTTTGACTCCAGTTTCCTGAGTACATGCACATTTCAACAAATACATTTCTGTTAAAAAACGCCCTTTCCCAGATTCAAAAGTCATCCAAATCTGAACAGTTCTAGATACTGAGTGACACACACGTGGAGGAAATCATCATCTCTAACGTCCGATCAATCCACAGAGTGAAGAGATGCTGCATATGAATCCATGACTTGCCTGAGAATCATCATGTGTGCAGTGTGTGTCATTATCAGAGGAATGCAGTGATACTTGTTGATGCTGACAGCTCGTTCGCTCACTCTCACTGCAGACTCTGGGCTCATACAGCTGATGTGTTCGATGACAGTTTCCCTCTGCAGCACATCTCCTGGGAACCGTGAATATTTACAGCAGATTTTATGGAAATACCTTCAGTAGAGAATCAATTTGACTCAGAAATAAACTCTGAGACTCACAAATGAATGTTTGTGTCTTTTTTAGCTTCGAGGTATCAAGAATGTCTTAAACGTTAAACATGAATCATGTGAACAGCTCAGAGGACGGAGCAGAGTGAGACAGCCGACACTCATTGAGCACAATGGGCAGTCTGAACAGAAAACAATGGGGGATATAATATGTAACATCTAGCAGCTGTGTGTCCCATCACAGAGCGTCCTGTGTTTTTAATTAGCCTGACCAGCCTGTCAGACCACGCTGAGGGCACGACAGGCCCCAGGCAGCAGTTCAGGTTAGCATGACCAGGGCTGTTTTCACCTTGTGAGTCTTTTGAAAGAGACAGAGGCAGCTTTGAGTCCTCAGTGGTTTTTGTTTGCGGCCGATTTTGACAGAAATGAATCAGACTTAAAAAACAAAAACTAAAGACAAAGTGTCAGACTGTTCAGACTCCATTTTGGATTAAAAACTTACAAAGCTAAAAGGCCAAAGGTCACAAGCAAGAAAATCATTTCACACTCGCAGGGAAAATAAAAAAACAGGAGGGTCAAATAAAATCCAGATCTGCTTTAAAGTGTATTTCTCTAGAGAGAGATGACTGAGTGCTCACTCACACACACACACACACACACACACACACACACACACACACACACAGTCTCAGTGATGAGTTTTCAGACGAAATACAAAAACTCTTTCAGTTTTTAATGTGAAGCAACGTCACTTCTTTGTTTCAGAGGAAGCTGAAACTGTTTGGGGTTTTTTTTTGGATCCGCTTTTAACTGTGATTCCTGCACAGAGAAATAAAAACTGTCAGTTTGATTTTTGTCCTTTTAGCTTCATTTTGAGAATTTCACCTGTAAATAAAAACAAAAGTCATGTGACAAACTGGAGACGTTTTTCGATCAGTTAAAAATCTGTTAAAGTAACAAAGAACTATCAGCTAGATTAATAAAGTGAAAGCAGGTTGTTAATCAGAAAACTAAAACTGTCTTACATTATTTTATTATGATACACACACACACACACACAAATGAACTTGTCTAATACCGCAGTGGATATGGATCAGGACAGTTTCTATTCCACTGATGCCTGACCTATGACCTCACATCTGTGTGTGTGTGCATGTGTGCTGGCTGTGAGCTCTGCATTCTCCATTCAGCTGTCAGCCTGACCCTGACCCCGACCCTGACCCTGACCCGGTCATACCTTACCCACAACCTTCAGTCTTCAACGTAAAATTCAATGTTAAAGTTGTGGATCCAAGATTTTGACCCCACAAACATATTGTAGAAAAACACACACACACACACTGTGTAACTGAAATTGTAAATACTTTGATCATATTACCATTATACAACATTAATATGTTCACACACACACACACAGGAATACACACTCAGGTCAGTGTCTGTATGCTTTGACACTTCCTGTCTGTGTGAGGGCGAACACACGGCGGCGCTTAGGTTGCCTGAGCAACAGCCTTTTAGACTGAGCTGCCTGTTTGTTGTGTGTGTGGAGAAAAAGAAAAAAAAATCATTTGCATTTATTATTAGTGATTATTTCCAGCGATTGTACTTGAGTTGTCCTCCATGTAGCCAGCGAGCTGTGATTGGTTCATGTGACAGCGTGTTGTCAGGGAACACCGAGCAACCTGCAAGTCTCTGTGGATGTTTGTGTTCACAGGACATCTGAATATTTATCGTCCTGTGCCCCTCAGCTCAGAGGCGTGATTTTTGGAGGCCAGTGAATGAATGCAATAGTTTAGAAATTCAGCCAATCAGAGCACTGAATCATTTGAGCCGCACTGAGCAACATGTGCAGGTTGTGGCGAGGCTTGGTCTAAATTCAAGTTGCTTAAAAACAATTAAATCAACAGAGTCTTGATCCATGTTTGATCATCACGGCCTGGACTGACAGCTCAGTCTCACAGCTGAGAGTCCAGACCTGCAGACTGGAAACAACCAGTCAGAGCAGCAGAATGTGTGGCGTTTTTTTTTTAACTTTGTTTTTATTGGTTTATTGGTACAAAGAGAGAGAACAACAACATACAGTACAGATTAAAAAAAAAAAAAAAAGATAAAACAGAAAAAAAAACAAGAACATCAGACAGGGTCATCTACAGTTAAATAAAATGCCAAACATTGTTCATAATTAGAGACAGATTGCAAATGCGCCGACAGTCCAGGTTTGGTGGGTTCTGCGAGTTCATAGCTGCCGTCCTCTGAGATACCCACAGTCCTCCTCTGTTGTCTAATAGCAAAAAACACTCCCGGGGGGGGGGGGTATGAATCCTCTAAACAGAGCAAATATTCAGCAAAGGAATCAACTCTGATTTAGATAACATCTCCATTTCTCCCGGTATTTGTTACCTTTTTCAGTGTCACGTCTGGAGGAAAAAGTTAACTTCTCCAGAGTGTGAATTTCCTCAAGTCTTTGAAACTGTTGGACGCTCATTACTCAACCATTTCCTAGTTATTGCCTTTTTACTACTTGCTAATAGCAGTTGTAACGGGTATCTATCTTGTTTATATAACTCAAATGGAATGTTACCTAAATATATAACACTGAAACTGAGGTCGGATTGGAAATTGATTATTGATCTTATTACTGCTGTTACATCTACCCAGTATGCAGAGATATTAGGACATTCCCAGAATATGTGAAAGTGGCCAGCAGCCATGTTACCACACCCTCTCCAACACTGTCCGTGGTCTGACTTTTTGGTCTGTAAACTTTTGATTTTTGGAGTTATGAAGAATCTTGCTGTGTTCTTCCAGGTGAATTCCCTCCATAGATCTGAGCTGGAGGTAGTGGATGATGTTCTACAAATATTTAGCCAGTCCTCTTAATTTAACTGTATGTTGGCTTCTTTCTCCCATCTAGATTTAATATACATTGTGGAGTGACCTCTGTCCATTTGTAAGGTTGAATAAAGCCTTGAGATCAGTTTTCTGCCAGAATTTCCCCTATATGCATTGATAAATATCCCTCAGTTGTTTTGTCATGTTTTTATTAAAGTAATCTCTCAGTTGGAAATGTCTAAAAAGATCCTGTTTCTCCAAATCGTGTTTTTTCCTAAGTTGTTCAAACGAGTCTGATCCTGTATTGGTAGAAACCTCACAATATGAGGTGATACCCAGATTCATCCGGTGTTTAAATCTGCTGTCCAGTTTGGCAGGTGTGAAATCCGTATCAAATTCTGCCCAAAGTAATCGTCGTGCATTCCTTTCAAATTTGGAGTCTTTAAGCTTTTTGTGCCAGATATTTACAGGGGTTACAATCCAATTAGCTGACTTATCTAAAAGTTTTTTTCTGGAGTGTATTATCTCCCCTTTCCACTTCGCATCACACTCCGGATCACACCAACTGACCAGGAAGCGCAGTTGTGCTGCTTTGTAATAATCTTCCAAACAGGTCAGAGCCATTCCGCCATTATCTTAGGGCAGCTATAATGTCTGAAATCTGATCCGTGGTTTATTTTTTGCCCAAATAAATGCTGATAACATACTGTTCCATTCATGAAATTGTTTTGGAGGTATCTCAACTGGTAGTGACTGAAAGAGGAATAGGAGCCTGGGTAATATATTCATTTCAATAATGTCTATCCGATTGTAGGCCTACATATTTGTCGGTAATAATGAACAGCTACTTAGGTCTGATTTAATGTCAGCTGTTATGGGAGCGCCACATGTGTTTTTGATACCACTACTGCGCGCGTATTTGCGCTTTGACCCTTCATCTATAACTTGGGTTGAGTCTACAGCTACGACCGAGAGACCAGTTGTCAGTTTGGGGAACAGAGAGAAGTCTCACGGAAACAAATTAAGCGAGTGGGGGATTGAGATTGGGTTGCTGCGGTGAGAAACTCGCACGTTTCCTGTGCGCTCTGGGTGCAGTAGCCGCGCGCCCCATTTCTGTTTCTGCTGAACGTTTTCTCTCAGACACCTCAAGACGTCACAGTGTTGCGTCGTTATGTCTGACTCTGTGGGACGAATTCATAGTGCTCAACCCCGCGAGGGCAGAGAAAAGCGACAGCGTGCGCTTGGTTGCGTAACTCTGGAGGACTTGACGCGCCGTCTTCCTCCTTGAGGACTGCCGGCTCCCCGCGGTGAAGACTGATGTTTGGTCTCCGGGCTGGGCCGTGGACACAAATCTGATCACGGGTGATGATCCTCCACGTGAAGTTTGAGTCATCGCGGGCCTGCAGACAGAGATCCTCACACTCAGATTCCGACACACGCTGCGTCTGATCAGGAGACATGAAATCGAAATTGCGCACCTACGCGCCAACGTCAGAGGTGGAAAAACAAAGTCAGATCATTAAAGGCTATTTAATCAGAAGCAGAAAGAGGCTTTTACTGAGAAATGGAAAGTAATATATGATAATCAACATGCGGGGGTGGAATTGAATCTATATGTTGGCTATATTAGATAGCCTATAGGCTACTTTATCTTACAGTGCCATCATCATAGTTCACAGATCATGTGTTATTAGTGGGCGGCGTTTGACAACCGGCAGAGGCTCGGTGTTCAATGAAAACACCTGCGGAGTACCTGAGAAGAGGAAGAGGACACAACGAACTGTCCGCTCAGATGAAACATGAGGATTTCTCCACTAGTCTCTTTGTTTTTATTTTTTGGATTCATACGTCCGGTCCTTCTGTCGGTGAGTCATTTCTGGTTCGCAGACAAACCTTTCGAATACAGACGTTCCGTCAGTGTGTACTCACCTTTCTCACTTCCTGAAGTAGGCCGAAATTTCAAGGTGTGTTCATCTCTGCGACTTTATTGTTGAAAGGCTTGTGTGTTTTTGTCTTATTTCTGACATAAATTTTACTTCTTCGTGCTTGCCTGTTTTTTTTTCTCTCTTGCAGAGATTATTTTTTCTCTACTTTTGAGACAATAAAAGAAATGAAGATATTAAAAGTATCAGTCAGTCTGTGTTTCAGCTGAGGAAAGCACACTTCTCATTTTGTGGATTTTATGTCTCTTACTAGTGGCTTTTTGGTCTTCAAGCCAACTAAAAAAAGATGTTATTCATCACAGCAAAACAATGATCACATGTCTGTTTTTTAGATATTTAATTGACTAGTTCCACCATTTATTTTTAATGATAGCCCTACTTGTGTATTCACTGGAGAAACACCCCAAACTTCTCAATTACAAGTACACGTTTTCCATTCAAAACTTTTCTTTGACAAAAGAAAAACAAAAAACGTAAGAAAAGTTCTTGTGATTCATTACTAAACTGTTGTCGACAGAGTTTTAAATTTGTGGCTGATTTGCAAATAAAATCTATCATGAAATGAATGCTCTCTAAGGGCATAGATTTAGGAAGTGATAGAGACCTAGAAGACAAACTAACGAGAATTGCTGCTAAGAGAGGTGCAGTTTCAGCAATATATGAGATTATGTCTGCTGCTGCCCCTGACAGCAACACCCTAAGTTACAACGGGAAGGTGAGATGGGTATACCTATAACAAATACACAATGGGATGCTGCCCTTAAAAATAGCAGTAAAATATCAAAATGTATCACATATAAAATCTTGCAATTAAAAATAATACATCAAGCATATATTACACCGTGCACATTAAGAAAATAAACCATAACTTATCTAAATTGTGTTGGCATGGTTGTGGAGCAGAGGGTACGTTGATGCACCTGTTGTGGTACTGTCCTCCTGTAAAACAGTTCTGGTTAGATGTTACTAAAAATCAATTTTGTCTTCTTAAAATGAATGTTAAACCCTGTCCCATGTCTTGTGTTCTGGGAGTGGAAGCACCTGCTGTGCAACCGGGAATTGTGCACATCATTAAAACGCTGGCCTTTCTTTCAGCCAAGCGTATAATTTTGATGAACTGGAAACAACATAAACCAAACTGTTTTAGCATGGAGAACTGTAACAAGGACTTTACAGACTTGCTATCAATGG
>JAQLOL010000013.1:599207-613178 GCA_029783665.1 Naso thynnoides | reverse complement strand
GCTAGAGGAGAGCTAGGACGCCGACAGTGAAACAGCAACCAGTATTTTTTGGAAATTTGAAATGACTGACACAGGACCAAAAAGGAGACGTTCAGGAGCACCGAGAGCCTGAAGAAGTTGTTTGGGCCGTCACCGCAGCAACGTTATCAATGTTATCATCAGGCTAGCACGAAATTTCTCTGACATGTCGGGGAGCACGAGAGGGGGAGAAGCCGAGATGGAGAGAGGAGGAGATGGGGAGGGGCGAGCTAGCTCTGTTTTATTTGAAAACATGTCGAACGTCAACAGAAGTAACGTCAACCCACCGTGCTTGGAGTGCCTTTAAATACACAACACATTTTATATTAGAAAGAAAAGCTTGAGGACTAATAATGACTTTCAACACATCTTTGTGCATAGAACGTTGAAGAGGAACCGTTCAGGGAAAGACAATGTCACCGTTCACGACACGAGCACAAACCAGATTCAGTCCGAATACAGGCTGGTGTTCACGAAGTTCATGAGGCTGTCTGTCTGTAAAAAACATATCAAACACCTCTCCTCCCCTCCTACGCATAACCCCCCCCCCAACACTCACACACACACACACACACACACACACACACACACACTCGAGTAAACTCATTCAAACTTGTGTGCAGAAATTCTGTAAATGTCCCATCTGGCTGCCGCTCGCCCCTCTCTCTCTTAGCGCCCTGCAGTGTGTTACAGAGCCGCGGCGCTCTCGCATGGAGGCTGACTGGTGGCTGTACACGTTGTTGTGAGGAAAAGTGTGATTAATGCCCACTGGCTGAGAGAAAGGTGGACTTTTCTGCTGCGCTGGCTGTGGCTGTGCTTCCTCTACCATCTGCTCACGTTCACTCTCTCCAGCCTCGTCGCTCAGATAGATGGAGGGAGTCAAAGAAAGGAATAAAGCACCGGGAGCTCCCGGCACTCGTGTTCGTCAGGTGGATTACATCAAGTTTATGCCCACGAGCGGAGAGGCTTGAATGATCACAACCAATCACAGCAGCTCAGGTTACAACTTGGAGCTCCAGGCTGATTTAGAACAGCCACTGAGGGAAACAACTTTTTGAGCATGACTTTGAAAATCTACAGTAATTTGAGAAAGTAGATGCATTTTTTTATGAATTAGGTTGTAATTTTCAGTGCAGCAGAAAGAAAAGTGAGAACATTATGGGTGAATATGTGTAATTTTAAAAAATAACTTTGAAGTTGTGTTGTTTATTAGACATATTCTACAGAAAAGTCTCAATTAATCTGTAAAAATGATCATCTCAAGAAAAGATTATTAGAATAAAATATAAATTTGTAAAAACAAGTCGTTATGTTTTGAGAATAAAGATCTTGGTTTTTGAAAAATGAGCGAGAATAAATATTAAAAGATGAAGTGGTTGTTTTTATTTGAATGAAATTTTCATGGATTCATAATTTCATAAAAAGTTGTAAGACTAGGTGAGAGATGAAATAACTTTTGTATTACTCTAAACTCTCAACTTGAAATTTAAAGTTCTTCAAAAACATTATAACAGATTATGAAGCTTTAAAAGAGGAAATTAATGATATTTTACTTTCAGAAAACGTATCAGTTGTATGTATACAGTTAGCAATGCTATGCACATGTAAGCTAAGTTATCCTATTACATTTGGCAAATTCTTGAAATCTCACAGATTTCATTCTAATATAATCTTCTCATAACGTGGTTTGAGTTCAAAGCAAACCAGTTTCTCTCTGGTTTTGTTCGGTTTTTGGTCTGCTCAGGCCTGCGGCAGTGGGCTAGCAGGCTAATCCACACAGCAGCTCTCCCGTGCCTCGGAGATGGCAGTCTGCCCTCTCTCTGTGCTTCGTCAGGCTCATCTCCCATGATGCCGCAGGCAGGATCAATAGGTAATCTAGTACTGAGGCGGCCTAGGATTACAATGATGGAGGGGATCTGAGCCGCTCTGTGCCAGGCTTATGAAATTCTCTCAATCCACACTGGTAGTTGCCAGGCCTTTCTCACTACGCTAATGTTCTCAATCTGGGTTTGAAGAGCCGAGCTCAAGCCCGCCAATCCCCTCTGCATTGTGTGTGTGTGTGCGTGCGTGCACGTTTGTGTGTGTGCACAGCAAACAAATGGATACAATGAATGGGATTTCCGAGGTGAGCCTGCTGCTCTGGAGTCAGTGGAGGCTTATGTTCGGTTTATGATTAGAAATTTAAAAGCAGGAGACGGAAACACGAGCAGGCTCGTGAAAACAACGTTGGCTCTTTTTGTGCACAGCTGTTGAGAAATTCAGCGGTCACAATGAGCAGCTGTAGTGATCAGTGTCACAAAATAAAGTTTTTACTTTGGCTTCCAGTTTGACTCATAAAGATGCAAGCACACGCACACACACACACACACTCTGTCTCTCGCTCTCTCTCACAGACACACACACCACAAATCTGTCTTTTCATGCACACTCCCTAAGTGGATGATGTGGAGCCGATGTTATGAAGCACTGTGTTCCCTGCTGCAGAGTGTTCCCCTGCCACATACTGAAGCCATAAATCGGATGAAGTTAGCAGAGCAGTGTCGGGCCGATGCAGATACACGTCGAACTGTGTGACTGTGGGCAGGAACACAAAAACCTCCACGGCTGCCCGTTAGGAGATGCTGCTAAAGCTGTTTCTGCTGACAGTACCTGGCACAGAGTGACAAGAAAGAGGGGAAGAGAAGGGACGATGACTGAGGGTGCGGTTAACATTAGTCATATTTTGGCGATCTGCTTTTGTGGAGGAAGGATGCAGAGCAGCAGAAGTGTTTGGGTTTGGACTTAGCGAATGAAAGTGTACATATAGAAACAGCATGCATTCTCGTCTCAAGTGGTGAAAAGTTGGAGACAGGTTGACTACTGTGCTTCCTCTAGTAATATGGAAAGTTTTACCTTCCAAAATTCCCTCATTTGGTGCAGTCATTTCAAACATAAATCAGAATCATATAAATATGCCACCAGACAGGCAACAGAGGGTCAATATTTATTACCCAGAGCAAACACTGATGATGACAGAGGCTGCATCTGTGAAAATCCACTTGAAAGGTCAGCTGCAACTTCGGACATTTTTGCCAACTTTGAGACTTCAAGGTGTATCTGTATAGTTATCTTGGTGGAAACAGTAGACTTAAAGAGTCAAGGGCTTATACACACGCTGCACCGTTGCTATGGTAACAACAGGTTTGGTGACATGATCTTGAATTGGGAGAAATAGGACGCCGGGAGAGGGCAGGGAAAATCGAGAGTCTCGCAGGAAAATCTAGAGGGTTGGCCAGTAAGCCTTCAGATACACTTTCCACACGTCTTAACGAGTGTGCAGTCCTCTTGACTGAATTTTTGTTACTTTGTCTTTGTCCTTCATGTAACATTCATGATTTCCTTTAGTCGAATGGTTAACAAGTGGCTGATCATGCTGCAGTCTGAACATGCAACACACCAGCAGGTAGAGCAGCTTGCTGTTCAAATATTCAGGTGCTGCCATCAGATACGTTAACGTACATGTGCCTGCAGAGCACGCATGGATTAAATAACACCGCCAGGCGTGAACTGGACGTTGGCTCCGACGGTCCGTCGGCCTGCAGTGAGCAGTGAGTGTGAACAGCAAGAACGAGTGAACAGACCTCTCTGAGTGCGTTATCTCGGTGAGTTGCTCTAGTGTCCCGGCTGCTGTCTGTAAAAAATGATGTCACAGCGTCCCTCGCGAAACACACTGCAACATGATCGGCAGGTGAAATGGACAATCACAGGCAACTTGGAGTGCAACAGAGCGACCTCAACTTTGAAGGCAGTGTGTTTCAACGTGTCAAAAGCAGCACAAGCTAATGAAAGTGCATACACAGCGTAGCCTACATCCTTGAATGTATCACAGGAGGTTGGAGTCAAACTCCCGACCTGAGTTATCCCAGTCCGCCCCTGAACGCCTCTCACACACGTATGTATAAGCAGATAATCATTCAGTTAAGCTCATTTGATTAGACCTAATTAACAGTTTGCTACATGCAGCAACCAGCCAGCACACACACACACGCATACACACATACACACACATTAGGAACACAGTGTGTGTTGGTAATGGAAAGACGATGAGGTCATTAGATGAGGTAAAGTCATCATTTGAAAGCAGAGCTGGTAATTCCACACGGAGCAGACAGAGAGCTCAGCACTCCACTATAGTCATGCCCATCATGTTTCTTGCTGTAATGTTCACAGTTGCACGTGTGAGACGCTCTAATCCATTCAGAACAGTTGACAGAGTATTTCACATCCTGTCGTATCTCATCTCTGCACAGATTAACCACGTTCAGACGTATCCAGACTGATTTACAATGCAGACGAGCTTCTCCGCCTCTCCTCTCCTGCTGGGAATAAGTGATTTCTGTCACCTTGTATAAATTATCTTCCAACAAGGCCAGCGTCAGAGACAAAATGCAACGACCTACACGTTTGTACCTCGCACTGAATTTGAAAAAGGAGTTAGTGCTGCTTTATGCTGTTCACCAAAAAAAAAAAAAAGGTTGTGTCCCAATCTCAAGGAAGTTGTTTCATTTTCAGGCCATAACCAGCCCGATATCTTGAGGAAAAAATAATGAAATAATTAATCACAATATAATAATTTCTTTCTCTATATAGTAAAGCTTCATTTCCCCTTAACTCTGGCCTTGATTCCTTTGCTTTAGTTTATTTGGCCAGTCCCCTCCTCCAAACAGCAATCAGCCAATCACTGCAACCTTCGAGGCTCAGCAGGTCTGAGTAGACAATTGTTGTGTTGCACATTAAGCCTTATAATAAGGATATTTACAATCATATACGATGTTGTACAGCATTATTATGACGAACGATGCAGTCCTGAGAGCTGGAGCTCAATGTTGAAGTCATCGCTGGCTGAAAACAACGGAGGAGCACGAGCACTCAGACAGTCCGTCAAAAAATACAATAAACGCTTGTTTTAAAAGACGTGAAACTCACTGAATGTGTAAGTGTGTCCTCTAATGTGCCGACAATAAAACATAAAGCTAAACATGGATATATAACCCAAAAGGACAGCTACAGGAGGAAGGTGGAGCAGAAGCTGAAGGACAACAACATGATGGAGGTCTGGGATGGTGTGAAAACCATCACGGGCCACAACACAAAGAACAGAGTTGTAGAGGGGACAGTGGGGAAGGCGAACCAACTCAATGACTTCTTCAACCAGTTCAACCAGCCCATGTCCCCCCCCCACCCTCACCTTCATTGCAGCCATCTCTCCTTCTTCCCTCAACACACCTCTCCCCAAACATCACAGTAGCCCCCTCCCTTCCCCTCCTCGCAGCCTCCTCCATGCATCAGTGCAGACCAGGTCAGGGGAGAGCTGAGGAAGCTTCACCCCAGGAAAGCAGCAGGCCCAGACCAGGTGTGTCCCCGGCTCCTGAAGACCTGTGCTGCTGAACTGGGGGAACCACTACAACACATTTTCAACCTCAGCCTACAACTAGGGAGTGTACCCACCCTGTGGAAGACATCCTGCATCGTTCCAGTTCCTAAAAAGAACCGACCAAGCGAGCTGAATGACTTTCGATCGGTGGCACTCACATCACACTTGATGAAGAAATTGGAGCGGCTCTTCCTCAACCCCCTCAGGCCCCAGGTGCAACATGCCCAGGACTTTCTGCAGTTTACATATCGGGCAGGTGTTGGTGTGGAGGGTGCCATTCTCTACCTGCTACATCAAACTCACTCGCATCTGGATAAGGGAAGCAGTACAGTCAGGATTCTCTTCCTGGACTTCTTGAGTGCTTTTAATACTCAATACTTCAAAGACTAAGGAGCTGGTCACAGACTTTACAGTACATCAAAGAGGGACTCATTCAGGCTAGACAAGCTGATCAGGCGGGCCTACTCTGTGGTCGGCATGAAGCTGGACTCTCTGGTGACAGTTGCAGAGAAGAGAACTCTGGACAAACTGCTGGACATCATGAATGATACCAGTCACCCTCTGCACACTGTCATCATCAACCAGAGAAGCTTGTTCAGTGACAGGCTGCTCCTCCCCAAGTGCAGAACTGACAGACTGAAAAACTCCTTTGTCCTTCACGCCATCAAACTGTACAACTCCTCACTCGGGGGGAGGAGGAGTAACAGGAGGACAGAGGAGGACGGGGGGGAGCAGTAAGGCACCAAGCCTGATAACTACCATAGCATTAGACTATCTAATATTTAGATACTTTATTTATCTACAGCTTTCTATTTTGTACTTTGTTTATTATTTATTTAACTCTGGGTGGGTGCAAGTTATGTCTTTTTCTACTGTACTGTAACGCTGCTGGAATTTTAATTTCCCTAAGGGAACCTGCCCAAAGGGATCAATAAAGTTCTATCTAATGTAATCTAATCTAGACCTTTCCCTCAGCACAGTGGCTCTGAACTTGTTTAACTAAAGAGACAAAAAAACAGCAACAACAAAACACTAAAATATTGTTTGCTGAAGTCAAATCTCCTGGTGATCTTTGTTTCACCCAAGTTATGCAGATTTCACACATTAAAAACTGTTTTGAGGTGACTGAGAGGAAAATCCCTCCTCAGAGGAACGAATCATCAGGCCCGCACTGAATCACAGACTGAAAACTTTTCTGAAGCTTCCAGATAAAGCAGCTCCTTGTGTGTCCCATCAGACCTCCCATTCTTCAACAACATGTTGTGGATTACTCTCACACAATAGCTCTGAGTTAGAGATGTCTTCACCCCAATGTCCTGCAGAGACACTGACCAGTGCTGGCTGCCGCCTCCATCTGGTTTCCACCATCTTGTTTGCGTCGTCTGACGAGTCTTGGGCCTAGTGGAGCGTCTCGGGATGAAAACACGGCCAGATGGTTTGTGACTGATTTAGTGTGAGTCAGGGAGGAAATAGAGACTTTGAGATTTCTGTGTGGTTTGTTCACATTGTCACTGAGCGACTCCATAGCAAACACAACCTCATGTGGAGCGTTTGTCTCAGTCACCTGTTGACCAAATAACTCCAATGCCACCTCCGTCCCATAAACAGGTTTCACAAGGTCGTTAACTCACTTTAAAACAAAATGCAGCTCAGTTCGCTGCTGAAGTACAGAAGATGAAACGTTTTAGCCTGTCAGGAGCTTCTGATCAAGTCTGATGAATGTGACTGATGTGTCATCTCTGACTTGAAATGATGATAAAAATCACTGAGTGAATGACTGAATTCTTTAGCAGCCAGATCAAACTGAATTCATGTTTCATTTCCCATCATTCTTCTGTCTGGTATCATGTTCATGTTAGTTGGGCTGTTTGGCACAGAAGAGTCTGAAAATAAAAGTACGGTTGTTGACTCATTCTGCCTCCAGGAAACGGTGGACTCGAGTCTTACTGCTGCAGTTTGGGGGTTTGAACTTTTAGTTCCTGCTGGTGTTAATACTCCTTTTGTTTTTTGGACTCCAGGTCATTTCTTTATAATGCTGCTGCTGTCAGGATTTTTATACACATGAGATGGTGAATGTCTGCTTCTTTATCATACAAATAAGACATGTTGCATCAACAGCTTTATGAAGCTGACTGCTTCGTGTTACAGGAGAATAATGACGCTTACTGCTCTGACGTGTGTGCAACATCAAATACTCAAAAACTCAACTATTACAGACACATGCTCCTCTTAATGTATGTATTTAGAGGTCCAGACCTGCGTAGAAGTGAGGGGAGAATAATCTTGAATCAGTCAAAATAACATTTATCATGTTATTGAGAAAATGTGCTGATCAAGAGTTTTTATTGCTGTAAGCGGATGTGAAGCACAGTTCACAACTCCATGTTTTTTTGTGAGCTGCTTCAGCTCCCATCAGACAGTTCAGTGGCTCCAGAGGAAGAGTTTAAACCCATAATACCTGCAGCCGACAGCCGCAGAGAC
Source organism: Naso thynnoides (assembly GCA_029783665.1). Lineage (NCBI taxonomy): Eukaryota > Metazoa > Chordata > Actinopteri > Acanthuriformes > Acanthuridae > Naso > Naso thynnoides. The sequence goes on along the minus strand of JAQLOL010000013.1, from coordinate 605,266 downwards.
AGAGTGCCTTGTTTACTGCTGACAGTACAGGTCACAATCCCAGGCAGCACCAGAGGAGAAGCCGGAGAATGTGAGTCCATCAAGCGGACAAATCACAATGCTTATGGTCTGCGTCACTGCAACATGTAGTTACATATTTGGGGAGGTGCACATCATGGTACGGCGCAGGCTACATGGGAGGCTAGGCAGCTTCGCGGTTATTATGAGGGGGTGTGGCGAAGATTTAACGCAGAAGCTTAAATCAGGCTTTCCTCAGTCAGACTTAAATACTCAACCAACAACCCCTCTAATTCTGCACTCACAGTGGGGGTGGGTGTGTGAGTGGGTCGGTGAGGATGATCATTTTGGTTATCTTGCTAACACGAGGGCCCCAACATCGTCGACGCATTTCCTTTAGAAAAATCTGCAGCTACCGGCTTATTAGGACTTTGTTTTTGCCTCTTACAACTGTCTTTTTAATTACTGAATGAAACACACACAAAGACACCCTCACACATTTTTCAGGGACATTAGTAAACAAAAAAAGAGTTATAATGATTTCATTAAGAGCAGCAGAAACTTAAATTGGTTGTGTTTTGAATAAGACCTTTGTGTCTGTTTCCTCAAGCTGAGCTCGGGCGGGAGTCTGCATTGTCTCAGTTTGAAACAAGTGGGTGCATGCAGGGTTCCTGCGAGGTAAGTCTGAGGCCCCGTCACTGTTTCTGGGTTGTCGACTATTGAAGACCTGCAGTATAAACATGGATATACAATAGGTTTGAGTGAAGCGAGGCCTCTGAATGCCTCGCACATCGCACATCGCCACGTCGGGTCACGAAAGGTTTAATGAACCTCGCTGGCCTCATCAGGCGCTAAACTTAACAGTGTTTTCTCCCAGCAGTAAACATTCAGAGGTCACCTGACGTGACTGATAACGTTTTATATTTTTGTCTCAGAAGCCGCGGTCACAGTCAGATGTCCTGGCCTTGTTATGTCCCGGCTGTGTGACCGCCTGTCGTCTCTTTTCTCTCTGTTGTTTCCTCTGAATGGTGTGAGGCCCCGTTTACCCAGAATGACCCTCTGCTCACATTCTCCCATCTCCCCCCCTCCCCTCCTTCATTCAGTTGTTCTCTCTCCACTTTGTTTCACGTGTGTTGTTCATTAGCTGGAGGTCAGTGTGATTTAAACACTCGGCCGAAAGCTCTCTGATACCTTGTTGTTGGTTCTGTTGAGTCAGGAAGTCTGAGAAACATTCAGGCAGATTTCAGCATGTAGAACTTTGTGTCTTAGCATGAGGCGAGAAGTCCGAGAAGATCATACAATCCATCCTGAGGGGAACATGACTGTCTGACCGAAAGCAGTGACAATCCACGTATCCAACTGTTTCAGATTTTTCAGTCTGAACCAAAGTGGTGGCCTGATACACACTCAAATCCCTCAAGCCAGGACTGATGTGAAGTCGTCTGAGTGAAAAGCATTCTGGAAGCTGGTTGGCCACGTTCAATGAATTTATTCAAGTTGTGTAATAAGAGAAAAACTTTATAAAGGTCACGATGGGAAGAGCATCTGGATATGATTCCCACTCAGTGATCTGACTGAGACACAGTGAATGAGGAGGACATGCGTCTCCGTTTTTGTCCCAGCAGACTCAGAGAGGACAAGCAGTCCTCGCACAGGACAGACCCTTCAGTCTATTCACAAAGGTCATGACCTCGGTATCGTCTGAACCCAAACATTGGCTGTCAGAGTTCAGAGTGAGGGCAGGTCATTCAGGATGTAAAGACTGAAAGAGTCCAGAACACAAACAGTCTAAATGATCTCAAACCCAGCTGTAGTGAATTCAAAAGTCAAACTTTGACTGCACTGAGGCCGTGAAACGTGTTTTCGGTCAGACTGAATCAAAAGCTCCAGCTGTGATTTCCCTGCGTGCTGTGAAGCCGTTGGTGGCTGCAGGTTCTCAGGTTGAATCTGAGGCAGTCGGAGGAGCTCAGACTGCAGTTTGAGCAGCTGCAGGCTGCTGAGCTCTTCCACAGCAACACACACAAAGCTGCTGTGTCTCTGAGAGGAAACAGGTGGGTTCCTCATAACTCTGCTTTGTTTTCCACTCGTCCTCTTCTCTCTTCCTCTATCATCCTCCCTCCTCCTCTCACGCTGATGGGTTCAACACCCGGCAGGCGACGTCACCTCTGCCCTGGGTCCACTGGGACCAGTGTGAAGACAATACTGGAGAGTCCGTTTGTAAGGGGACCCTGTGTGATGTTCATGTCGACACACAGCAAAGTCAGCCCGACTATAAGCTGGCTGTCAGCTGACATCCACCTGTCTGTCTGTCCATCACTTCGCCGGTAACACCAGAAATGTCGCTAGAAAACTGTCTCCAGCAAATCCATCATTCTCCTCTGACACAGCACGTCTGTCTGTCTGTCGCTCTTCTTCTCCTCTTCCTCTCTAATTTCAACTTTTCAGCCCAAAGCGCAGAGTTGCACTGCTTATCAGTGTCACTTTTGACTGAATCAGACAATTAAATTAAGAAGGAGGAGGGCTTTACAGCTCAACACGTTCTTCTTGTTTTGTTGCCAGGGGAACAGTAGCAGAGAGGACACAGGCAAACACGGACGAGAAGTTTATACCGGCTGTATTTTCGTACAGATGTGCTTCCTCAGCGTTTTTAGAGCGGCCGAGCTCGGTGCGATGCTTCTCGGTGTGGTCGGCCCTTTACTTTTCATGTAGCGCCATCATCAGGTCAACACGTGTTCAGCACTTTGGTTTATGAACAAACCCCTGCAGAGCTGATGACACTGATGTTAGCCGAGCTGCTAGCTTAGCCACAGATGTTTTTGGGTCAACTCTTATGTGCAACGTGGTGACAGCACGTCGACAGGACAGAATGCTGTCTAATTTTTCCAGAGTTGACACATTGCAGCTTTTGAACCTCGGCTAAGAGCACGCAGGTGCAGGCCTGTGCCAGGATGAGTGACTTGATCTAAACGGTCAGGGTTTGTTTTTGTAGTTATTCTCATGTTACGTGTGGACTTAGTAATCTTTGGTCACAGTGAGTTCTCTTTAAACCTTCAGCCGACGTGTGTTGCACTTCAGATGTGACACTGGCTTTGTCTTGTTATAGTGACTGTGTTTGACGGTGCTAAAAAAACACTTTGAGTTTAAGTATCCTCACTGTGGCAGCTTCACTCTGCTGTAGAACACAACGATGATGATGATGATGATGATGATGATGATGATGGTGGTGGTGGTGATGGACTTTGTCTGAGTGTTTCTGAATAAAGTGCCATCCGTGCAGTTTTGTAACATTTGATGTTCAGAGCGAGCAAAGCCGAACGAGCGTCTGTTGAATCCATCTCTGTCTCATTTCCTGTGACAGAAAGAACGAGAGAACGAGAGGAAGAGGAAAAAAGACGAGTGCAGCAACACCACCATGACAACCAAGAGTACATATCCTGCTCAGGCTGGAGGCAACAGGTGTGTGCCTGAGTGAAGGCTGTCTTCTTATTGGCTACTAGCTTGCAGAGCAGTGCATCGTGGGTCGCAGCTGCTTTAATGTCAAATCCAGCTGCTGCAGCTGCACAACGCCTCTCTCTCTCTTTTCCCTCCTTCTCTCTCTCTTTCCAGAGAAAATCCTGCTCCAGTCATACGAGGGAGACCCGAGTCCCATGTGTGTGTTTGCCTGTGTTCGTGTGTATATAAAGTTTTATGTATTCATGCTGGTTTGTGTGTGTGTGTGTGTCCAAATGCCCTCATGCATATAGAAGCCTCACACACTCTCCAGCTGCAGCTGAACCTGTAACTCGTCCCTGTCACCTCTGATATACACAGATACACTGATCTGTACGTGTGTGTACGTGTGTGTAGGTGTGTGTATGTGTGTCTGCCTCTCGTCAGTCACACTCATGGTAATGAGTTCTGATTCAGAATAATACGATAGGGTGTCTGATTTGAATGTTTTTGTCCCTAAACATCACATCCTCTGTCATCACAGAACTTAGACTCAAGGATTGTCAGAGGGTGTAACTCCGCCCCCCTCCCTCTCCTCCAGCGACGGCCATGTTTGAGGTCCGTCTGGCTGTCTGGTGGGGTCGGATGCCAGCTCCACTGGGACTTTGATCAGACGTTTTGTGGCACGTTTGAACTGTTCGAGGTCGAGTCTTTGAGAGCAACGAAATGCGTGGGAACGTGACACAACCTCATTGGTTTCCATGGTTACGAATGCAACTGTTAAACTCTGCACATTTTTGCTATCTTCTGTTACAAAGTTTGCATGCAGAGTCACTCGCGTCTGAAGGGTTTGTCTTCTAGAGAGCAGGAGAGACAACAATGCTGCTGTAGTCACTCTCACATAACCCTTCAAAATAAGAGCATCATTTATCTCCACTGCTGTGGATTCAGACTGTGACCTCAGTGTCAGTGTTACCAAATGTTATAGTAGTGTCTGTCTCTCTCATATAACTGTGTCTGCGTTCGACATTAGGCTGGAAAAGAAACCCTTTAGTTTCCTGCACACACACGCACACGCGCGCACACACACACTCCAGATGTCGGGGAATAGGGAACACTTAAAGAGCTGGTGAGTTACGTACATCCGAATTTCTCTCTCACACAAACTGAGTTCAACACAGAGGCAGCCAACTGGGCGGCCGAGCATGAAAAGAGAGAGAGAGAGAGAGAGTCTCGCCCTGAGAGTCAGCAGCAGCATCTGTACGGAGCTTCCTGTTCTCTGCTGTGAAACACCACACAAACACAAACAAACATCTTAAGCACAGAAGTCTGTGAGTGGAGATTCATATGGCCAGAAGTTTGTGGACACGGCTGTCCTCAGCTGGTATTGCTGGTTTCATCGGAGCCTTTTAGTTCAGATGAAGTGTTTTTAAAAATGAACGATTTTTTAACCAAACTCAAACCAAGCTGGGAACACATTTCTACACTGACCTGCTAAAAATACAAGCAAGAGTCAGTTTGTAAAAAAAGATGCAGGTATAATATCAGGTAAGTTACATATCCAAAAGTATTTGGACATCCTTGTTTTCCTGGTTTAACATAGGAAACCATTCATTTAGCTGGAAGAGATCAGCCTTCAGCTGCCGTGGTCACAGCTAACGGACGCTCTGAAACTCTCAAGGAGACAGAAGCTTCAGCTGAGGAGCAAACAGGCGCCACATCAGATCTTCCACGCCACCACTAAACAGAAGCAAGCCCCAGAAAAGGTTCAGAGGTTGAGCTGATCAGTGATTACTGTGCTGACTAATGTTCAGACGAAACAGTTCCAGGAACTTTTTGAGAGGAACTGTCCTCTCGGGAACTAAACACCTTTAAGGACATTTTTCCCTTTGTCTTCAGGTCCATGTACGTTCAGGCAGTTCGATTTGTCATTCGTAAATCCAAAACAAAAAAACGTTACGCAACCACTCATAGCAGAACAATACCTCCTGAAATCACTATGAGGTATCTCTGCTAATCAGCTTTACAGTGATACTTTAACTTCTACAGTCACTGCTTTACTTGATATCAACCTGTGGAGCAACTGCAACTGTTATGTAGCATAACAAGGCTAATGTTAGCTTCATAGGCTAGTGTCTTTGGCGTTTTCGTCTGAGGCAAAATCACTACAGTTCTAAAAGAATATTATATACATTTATATGAACGCAGTCTTCCTCATAAGTTGGTGTCTCTATCAAATGTGAATTAAGAGGATAAAGGGACTCACCTTGTACTACAACCATTTCAGTTCATCAGTGCGCAGTCTTGACTGGATTTAGCAGCCCCGCCAGCCAATCAGAAGCCAGTTGAGTCAGGCGCTTAGATGGTCCTTGTACGTTCAGGCAGTTTGTTCCAAAACAGTCTCACTGGATATCACAAAACAAACAAACAAACAAACAAAAAACAACAAAACCTGCCCAAAGGGATCAATAAAGTTCTATCTAATCTCACATAAAGCTAACTGTAGCTTAATTTAAAGCTACATGCATAATTTGTTTGCAAAATCGCCTAAAACAATAAAGATGTCACAAGTTTACCCTAATTGTTTCATTTTGAAGATTTCATTTCACTTCCGGGTCATCCCTCTGTTAATT
>JAQLOL010000013.1:584769-596205 GCA_029783665.1 Naso thynnoides | reverse complement strand
TTCTCCCTCGCTAACATTGCTGCTAATTAAACAAACCTGACTCAGAGCATTCTAATGAGTCTTTATTGACAACTGTCAATTACCAGTACAGTCAATGGGAGCAACAGGATGTGACTGACGATCGGACCGCAGTGTGTGGGTGGCATGGTGCTTCTCACATTTTACTCACATGGCTGCAACATGGAGGAAAACACAATGAACAAAGACAACCTGGTTTGTAAAAAGAAAAACTATGTGTCAGTCATGTGGAGGTGGTTTGGATTTAAAAGATGTGATGTGGAGCAGAAACATGTTATCTGTAAAGAATGCAAAAAGGAGGCAGCGACACAAAGTGGAAGCACTTTGAATCTTTCGCACCATTTAGAGCAGCGGCACAAGCTGGAGCACGAAGAGTGCGTGAGACTTTATGCCGCTGTCGCAACCCCAGGCGTGAAATCAACGCAGCATGTAGGCCTGAAACAAAGCACACGGCAAGCGTCGTTTACCAAAGACGAGTGCCAAGTGGCATGGCGTAACAAGGGCAGCGGCTCACTACTGTACATGGCCAAAGACTTGGTCCCTGTTGCAACGGTGGAACAAGATGGCTTTAAGAAACTGCTAAAAACACTTGAGCCCAGACACCAGCTGCCCAGCTGCAACTACTTTTCAAGAAAGGCCCCTCCATCCCTGTACACCGAGGTCAGACAGAGACTTAGCAACCAGCTCGCTAAAGCCATTAGTGCAACAGTACATGTCACTGAAGACTGGAAAATGAAAAGTGTCTGTCTCCAAACCAGCTTTTTTTCCCCAAGACTGCACAGGTGAGCACGTTGCTGAAGGCAAGGCGTGATGCCCTAATAAACTGGAGCCGCAATGACAAACGACTGGCAGCTGTGACGACACACAATGAGACCAATGCTGTAAAGGTGGAGGAGCCGAATGAGTGGCTGAGGACGCAGTGCCTCGGGCGCCGTCTTCACCTCGCTCTTGGTGAGTCCATGTGTAAAGACTGGTTCAGAAAAAGAAACAAAACACCGGCCTGTAATGCCCACTAAAATCATTGTTTGAAGTAAAAAAAAATCAGTAATATCAGTCTTAATTAATTAGCATATTAAGTGGTCAAATGTATTCACTCTTATTAATGTAATTTTCTCTGAGCAACATCCCCAAACTCAGTGGACACAGAAAGCTGCTTGTTGAGTCTTATGCACAGGTCTTCAGATACTGACGCTGTGGTGGCAGCTCCGGTAACGTGAGACAATCAACAACTTTCTTTGCCTAACAAGTTACATTATGTGGCTCTATTAAGTACAAATTTGAGGTACGTTCACTTTGCTCGAGTCTTCTTTTCATGCCACCTCTCACCACTACTACATTAGGCCCTCATTCCATAGGAAAACTGTTGTTGGGTTCACTACATTTATCTGGAAGCTGCAGTTGTTTCACTTTTTAAAATTTTCCATTCAAAACTCACAGAGCGTATAAAATGTTTTGGATGAAAACTGCAGAACAAATACAAGTACAGCTTAAAGGTAAAAAAATTAAAGTTGTTGTGTTGATAAGGTAGAAATACACACTCAGAAACATGTATTTTTACAATGAGTGAATGGACAAGCTGTGCACAGATGCAGGGTGGCAGAGTTCAGCCAATACAAAGTGACACAGTCTGAAATCGTGCTGTTCCTCAAGGTCAGTTTGTTTGTTCAGTTTATTCAGGCATGAAAGCAACAACAGTTTGTCTGTTTAGTTTGTTTAGACACGAAAATCAGTCAATGAAGGTTTTTGATAAATTAGTCAACTCACGCAAAATTGATTGGCAATGAATCGATTACATTATATAAATGCATAAATCATAATCTGTTGATACCACAAAATATAACAGTCACAGCGGACATTTTATTGTACTGAGTACTTTTACTTTTAATACTTGGGTACATTTTCCTGATCACATACTTTTACTTTAGCAACATTTTCATTGGAGGGCTTTTACTTTTAACTGAGTACTTTGACAGTGTTGTATAAGTACTTCTGCATCACTATTAAAAACAAGTAATTAAGTAAAATCAGTAATAACCCAATAAATACCCAAAAGGATTTTAAAGATATTTTTCAATTTTGTATTCTAGGACATGGCGTGGACGACAGCCGGGCCATTTCTCTGTGTAAGAGAACTGTCAGCAGCTTCTCTTACAGCTGGATAAGTAAAGAGGAGAGCTGGCCGAATCCAGATTCAGCTTGGTTTGCCAGCTCACCAGTTCATCACAGAAACAACCACATGCTGGGGACTGAGGCAGCAAATGATCGCGAAGGTCCTGGAACGGGAAGGAGCACGCTCAAAAGTCCTGTCAGCTGACAAAAAGTCCAGACATCTTGTCCCGACATGGCAGAACAGAGAAGTCCTTGAAGCAGTCTGAAAGGCCCTGAAACCCCTTCAGGACTTCACTGGTGCTATTTCTGGTGAGTGCGTGACCCTGTCATATGTCAGACCTGTGCTACACCTTTTGAACACAAGTCTCCACGCACATGAAGAGGATGTTAGCGAGCTGTGCAAGTCAATCAAGACCAGCATTATGGATGGCCTCAGTGCCAAGTCTGCTGACCGGGCCACTGGTGAGCTGTTGGACATTGCTTCACTTCTGGATCCACGCCTCGGGGTCAAATACATCCCAAGTGAGAAAAGCTTGGAGGCTGAGTCTCCACTGACTGATCAGAGCAGCTGGCAGCCTCACCCAGCTGTGCCCGCCGTGCCTGAGCCTGCAGACCCAGAAGAAGTCGCTGGCAAGCTTCCTCAAGCAGAGCACAGCCACTAAAACCACTCTGACAAAGAAGGAGTCAGTTGGAAATGAACTTTCCAGCTACTTGCAGTCAGCTAGTGTACAGAGTGATGCCGATCCCCTCGAAGGGTGGAGAGAACATGAACGTGTGTTTCCAGCACTGAGCTACGTGGCAAAGAAGCACCTTTGTGCACCAGCTACCAGTTCCCCCTCTGAAAGGGTTTTCAGCTGCAGCGGTAACACTGTCGTGTGCCGTGGGGCAGCCCTGAAGGCTGATGCTGGTGACGGGCTGTAATCTGAGAGGAATATTCCTCGTCCACTGCTCTGATACTGATGACTGATGACTGACTCAAAGCCACTGATAATTCTTTGCTGGTGGGGGCTGTACTGTACTGTACCATGCACTTTCGGTAGAGAAACTGACATGCTGTGGTTTTGGTCCTGAATGGTGGCACATCGAGCAGCAGGGATCAGGCCTGTGGTGTGCCTCAGGGCAGTTGCCTGGGACCACTGCTCTTCACTGTGCTTATTAATAATCTAGCTTGGGCTACTGATAGTGTCAAAATGTTTTTTTTTATGCTGACGATTTGACCTTGTATTATGCTGCACCCTCATGCAGTGAACTTAATGATGTCCTTAATGAGGAACTGCAAGTTGTGCATGATTTGATTTTATTCAGTAAACTAGTTCTTAACATCCACATTAAGGGCGTATTGTTGGGTTCAAGACTGGGTCAACATTCTACTGTTTGTTGACGTAGAAATCCACCAGCAGTGGCTTTCTACGTCACATTGGCTCCGCCTTTTCAGAACTGATTTGACAAAGCGGATTTCCATCTGAGCCATTTTCAAGTCACAAAATGACGATTTTTTTAATCAGTTTTATGTGAACACCAGCACTGATGTGTTACACCCAAATACAGTCATATAATTCAGTTTACAGCTATAAAAAAGATGTCAGTGTTTACAACCTCTTTGAGTCTGTTTTAAATAGTAAAGTTCCTGCTTTTACATTAAATCAAATTGTTTTTAGAAATACACAATCATAGCACAGGAGGATCCAGACTGGTCAGCTGGTACAGCCTCATCCAAAAACGCTCCATCAAGATCTTTTATTTGTAGATCAGTTTCTCTGTGGAATAATCTGCCTCGTCATCTCCGCCGTGTAGACAGTATGTTGGTGTGTAAAAGGAAACTTACATTTTATTTTAGACTGCAAACGTAGGGCCGGCTGTATGCCTGAATGTTTTCAGTTTGTCTTCACTAATTGCTAAATTTACAGATGCTGTGTCTTATTTGGATCCATCATCAGGTTACATCTGTATTTGTGTAACTGTATGACCATGGGCCATTTGTATGTGTGTTTTTTTTCTTTATGTGGTCCCAGGACGATGAATTGGTTGCTATGGCACCAGCTAATGGGGATCCTTAATAAAATCAAAAATGAAATCAGATGAAGTATACAGGACTTGGTCTATGTAAAGAACTGTCTGTCTTAAAAAGTGAACTGCTTTGTCAGAGCCGAGTAGGCCTGATGTTTTTGTTTTGTTTACATTATAGCATTGTTTACACAGGCTTTTATTTTGTTAGGCAGGGCAAGAAAGACCTGTTATTGTACTCTACATTTTAAGACATATGCCTTTAATTTATTTAGCTATTTAAGTTAGATCATTTAGATCATTTTTCATGTAAATGTTGACATATTAGGGGGCTGTTTATTAGGAAAACAGGACAGGAAACTGCTTTTTTCTCCCTTTTTAAATCACAATCTGGTCTAATAAACAGGCTGATTTTCCGTGTGTAAAACCCACAACCTGTAAGGACTACACAGGAGTACATGGGCCGTAAAGGACTGCACTGATACGTGAAGAACTGTCTGTCTTAAAAACTGAACTGCTTTGTCAGAGCCTCTTATTTTTGTTCTGTTTACATTTAATTGTTCTTTTCATAGGACAGGTATTTATTTTGTTAGGCAGGGAAACAAAAACCTGTTATTGTGCTCTGCATTCTTAAAAAAAAACAGATTTATATATATGTGTGCGTGTGTGTGTGTGTGTGTGTGTGTGTGTGTAAACAGGAAACCCTGTCTGTGCAGAGTCAGTCAGTCTGTTTCAGTGAAAGTTCTCCTCATATCTGACATGTGGCTGTCACTACATGCATGGCCAAAAACACCAGGTATCCTCTTTAGTCCACATGGTCCAGCCCTAATGACTTAGAGAGACGTACACTCCCACTTCCCACCAGATAAAACAGGCACTTAATCATTCATTAAACTGTTCATTTCGTGTCTCTCACAGAAGATCGTTGAGAACACAAGGCCGAGCTCAGGGCGTCCTCATGCGCCGGCGCGGTGAGCGGCAGGCCGCGGATGGAGGATCCGCCTTCAGCGGCGTTCAGCCTCAGCAGCGCGGTGACAGCGGCGGGTTCACTGTCCCTGAGTTTGGAGGGACATTCAGCTTCAGCACATTCAGAGACACTTGCTCCGTCTCTCCGGCCTGCCCGGCCAGCTCGCCTCAAACGGAAGTGACTCTGATTCAATGAAGTCAAGTCACGTTTCCCCGGGATGTTAATAAGAGACACAAACCGAAGCGCCGGGCAGAGCCTCACGCCCAGAGCCTCTCCTCCCTGCACATGTGGCAGTAAACATAATTGAAACATGTCTCTCAGCATCTGATTGGTCACGGTTTGCAGCTCCGCGGCTCTAATCCCAGCGCTGCGGCGGAGCTCCGTGCGGTCTGCAGCAGCAGGCTGACAGTCAGGAGGGATGTGCTCGGCAGAGCGACGCTGGAACACGGGTTCGCCCCGCGGGTTCGCCCCGCGGATTAAATCTGCTGCTGACAGCCGGACACAGGGACGCGCACAGAGACGCGCACGGAGACGCGCACAGAGACGCGCACAGAGACGCGCTCAGCGCTGCAGTGTGACGGAACAAGACGGGAAGCTGCACAGAACACACACTCCTAATGATGATCAGTGCCATTAAGCAGCGTGTGTTTCTGCGCTGGAGTCTGTAAAAGTCTGTAAAATCAACTATTCTGCCAAAGTTCCATCCGGCTAAAAGTGGGAGGGGACACTTTGATTCAGACTTCTGTAGAGCCGCCCACATTTGTCTCCTCATGGCGTTTACACAACTGCAACTGAAAGTTATTTCCTTATATTAGTGTCATATTCCCAACCCAGAGGAAGTGAAGCAGGCAGCTCTGAGAGGGAACAAAGGCAGAACGTCTGTTCACTGACCAATGAGAGGCAGCTCTGCAGGTGGCACGGTGAGTGACGTAGTTACACGTCCTGCCGTAAGTCAGCAGAATAAAATAACTGATGTTTGGTGCTGCTACCTGATGTCACAAACAAAGTCTGAGCACACAGAAACGGAATGTTTACATCCCACATCACTGTGTGGAAAGTACAGTAAAGTGAATCTGGACCGTGCAGGACTTTTTGTTTCTGTTGCTGCTTCACCGGAAAGTCTCTTCATCACTTTCAGAGAGACACCGATTCTGGGAAACCGGAGAAACGTGAATTTAAACCACGTCAGGTGACAGAAACACGTCGCTGTTTTTGTTTTTGTTTGTTTGTTTGCGGCTCTACAGGCCTGAAAACCATCATGAGAGGAACCGAAGCGCTCAGCTACAGGTCACACACACTCACACACTCACACACACACACACACACGCACACACACACACACACACTGAAAACTTAGGAGACACTTCAGTTGATCAGGTGATGTCAGGGTGAAGTCCTGCTGCCCCCTAGTGGCTGCAGACACAGATGATTGGAGTTGGAGCATGAAGCAGCTCTAAACGACTTTTTTTGGAAAGAAATGCATCTTGGTTCCTCTAAACGTGACCTGGTTTGGAAGCGAGGACGCGGCGAGGGCAACAACACTCGACCATTACACGCTGATATTGTGGACAAAGTGTTGTTTTGCTTACTCACGGAAATTTTTCAATCCTGTCACGAGCATCTCTGCAGTCAAACAAGCGTGAAAAAAGTGAATTCTTCCATCCTGTGCATCGTTAGCATGACGTGGAATTAAAGGATGCTGCTTGCTTTGATGCTAAATGAGGGACATGTGACGTCAGCAGCTCTTCCCATCCAAGTAACTCATGCAAACACTTTGGTCTCAGTTAAATATTTATCTTCCCGCCGTCTTTTGTTGGATCTCTAATTTCAAACACATTTTGGTATTTCTGCTCGTTAGCTGCAGGCTTTATTCACGGTTACATAAAAGCACATTTCAGCTCCTGAAAATGTCCAAAAATAACATCTGAAATACCAGCGGCTGCTCACATATTTGCTCTCTTCCTTCCTCGCTGCTTTTGTTTGAAACTCTGTCCGTTCTTGATTATTGTCTGCCTGTTTATCTCACGAGTGTCACTGTTTAATTGGACGCCCCACCTCCTCCTCCTCCTCCTCCTCCTCCTCCTCCTCCGTCCCCATGGGAAAGTATGCAGACACATTTTGATTTGATTATGGCTCAAAAACCAAACTATGCTCATCGCATTCCGGCTCCGACAAACAGACCATCTGAGGAGAGAGCAGAGCAAGGCAGTGGATGGGCTGAAGGTTTGATTCCCCCTGGAGTCTCTCTCACACACACACACACACACACACACACACACACACAAGCTTTCATCTCCAGTTTAATTTTTTCTACCTCAGATGTGTTAATGACCCCATCACATTCCCTCCTTCTCCTCTTCATCCCTCTTCCTCCTCCTTACAGTGCCGGTGCTGCACAGACGCCCTCTACAGGCAGAAGAAGTCACCACATCAAAGTGCAACAACATGAACTTGCCTCCTGTTTGCTGCTCTGCAGACGGTTTTAATCAGCGCTAAAATGAATTTTCATGTTCACAACAACATCAACATCAAGTTGTTATTTTTCAGGTTTCAGTTCGGTCTCTAAATATTTTCTTATGCGTCTGTAACTTCAGAGACAAGCGTCGGGCATCTGTAAATGCTCACCGTAGCAGCTTTTTCCAACAAACAAACAAACAAACGCGAGCAGCAGGAAACGTCAGCACATTATAAAATCACAGCTCATCACAGCAAAGGCTGTTTAAAGGAAGTGTCTTTCAGCTTAAAGCTAAAGAAAAAGCTATTTGAAATTTTCCGCTCAGTTCTTTTTGTACTTGCTGAGATGCTGCTGACGTTTTACCCTCCAGTGAGTTTTGTGTAAATCTTAGTTACCCATCCAGCAGCTGGCTGCAGCTTCATATTTAGCAAACGTGCGTCAGAGCGAAACATAACTCCACAGATCAACAAACCGTTGATCCGTTCAGAGTGCGAATGAAAGCTGCGGCTTCACGCCACGCAGAAAGGCTCTTCAAACATGGGAGGCGACTGAAATCGTGGGATTTTTATAAAAAGGCAGCAGAACACATGCGTCTATACATCTTCGTGTGACGGCTCGCATTTCAAACCACAAACCTGAAGCATCTTCTTACACTTTACGTCTGCGTTTCTGTCACATGTGGGTTTCAGAAGCATGTTTGGCCAGCAATCAACAGGAAGAGGAAAAATAACAACCAGCGGAGCAGAAATGTAAAGAACATGAGCAGCAGCTGTTTGTGAAACATTTCACACAGCTGCAGTCACTCAGACATTTTCCTCCTCTGACTGTTAGCTGGACATCAGGTTTGTCACGCAGAGCGGCTCAGATCACAACATCCCATCATGCATCACAACAACAAATGATTTGATTTGGATCGAGACGCGTCAAAGAGGAGAACAGTTTGTTAGACTTATTCATCTGAAGCTGGTGGGAGTTGGAGCAGCTTCAATGACGCCCGTGGAAAGGAAAGAGAAACGTTAAAAAGAGGAGAGAGGAAGCGTAGAACACGCTGGACAGAAAAACAAATAGGATAAAAAACAAGAGGAACGCTGCCAGTGAACTTAAAGAGGGAAGAGATTAAAACCGTCAAATTTAACCAACAGAAAACTTTCACACACATTCCAGTCTGGTGATGAAGAAGAGGAGTCAGAGAAGTGAACACATGAAAAGGAAAGAGAAAACACAGAAAGGTGAGGCCGAAACAGAAAAGAGAAATCAAAAAGGAGTCATGGAGAAGAAAACAGGGATGAGAACAAACTCCAGGAAATGAGATGAAGAACAGGTGCAAAGAAGGAAATGAGGAGGAGGAGGAGTTGAACAGCAGAGAAAGAGGGACAGAGGACAAGGGTGATGAAGAAGGAGAAGGAGAAGCTGAGTAAAACAAAACAGTGGAAAAGAAGAGAGGAAGAGGAGGAGGAGGAGGAGAGGAAGGAAACAGAAAACCTCTTCCTGTTTCTGTGTAAGTTGTCCTGTTTGTTGTACTGTGACACGTCCCCGAATGACCTCAAACACTGTGTTTTCGACGACATCTGCCACACACACCAACGCACACACGCGCACACACACGCACACACAGATGACGGCTGGGCCAATCGGGCTTTACTGACTCGCCACATGTTCAAGCTGCAGTCCGAAACAAAAAGCATCAGGTGAAAAAAACTGATGGAAGGACAAAAAAATCTGAACAGCTCGATGTTGTCAACACTGCCAGCTTCAAAAAAAAAAAAACCCTCACTGATGTGAAGATGGAGGAGAGAATGAAGATGGAGGAGAGAATGAAGATGGAGGAGAGAATGAAGATGGAGGAGGAAACAAAGAGGACAGGTGAGGAAAAAGAGAGGAGACAGAGAAAAGGGGAAAAAGTTGAAGAATTTAGGTAAGAGGAGAAAAAAGGAGAAAAGGAAGCAGGAAAATACTGAAAGGACGAGGACAAGAAGCTCAGAAGGAAAAGAGGAGAGGAAAAGAAAAAGGAAGAGGCAAAGGGAGGAAGGAGGAGACACAAGAGGAGAAAAGAGGAGAAGCTTCAAATGTTAACTTGTTATAGCAGAGTTACAGCTCATTCACACCTCGTGTGTTTTTGCTTCTTGACAGAAACATCAACAGAAAGTTCTGATCGGACAAACGAAGCTCCTCCTCTTCCTCTGCACACTTCCTTTTCTCCTTCTTTCTTTCAATGTTTCACTCCATCTCTTCTCCTCCATCTCCTGCCTGAGTGCCAGTATGTGTGTGTGTGCGTGTGTGTGTTGATGAAGGCTTCTCTGTGATCTTGATCAGTTCAGCTCACTCCAACGACGACACGTCTTCTCAATGCATCCAGGGAAAACAAACAGTGAAGAGCTTCTTCTGTTTCTTCGGCTCTGGGGTCACATGGAAGTTGTGGGCTGACAATGAGGCTTATAAACACAAAATATGTGACAAATGTTCAAATACGTGTTTCAGCTGAAAGCTTCAGTTTGTCCCTGCAGGTCAACTTTGAGCATCCTCCTCTTCCTCCTCCTCCTCCTCCTCCTCCATCACGTCGCCTGCACTCCATGTTTTTCGCTCGGTGAGGCTCTCTTCACTTCTTAGCATACCTGGATTTTATCAAACCACCTCTCACACTTTCCCAGACGTCCCAGAGCTGCTTTCCACAGACCGCTGAGGGTTTCCAACTGATTATTTCCTTACATTATCGTCCCTCAGCTCCATCACGTCCTCCTCCCACTCTCATTACTGGTAACAAAAACCTGACTTGTCTCTTCTCCTCACAGTCATTCAGAGGTCACAGCAGCCATTTGGACTTCTGACCTTGTGTGGGTTAGGAGATGAAAAGTCTAACAAATGTTGTCCTCTGTCCTCGTGGACCTGATGAAGATGAGCTATGTTCTCATGTACGATGGGGTCAGCACACCACTGAGACACAAAGTCACTGAGGTTGCTTTCACACCTGTGGCTCGTTTGCTTTGTTCTGACGCAGATTTGAAAACAATTCATCGTTGCATTTGTCCTTTGAGTCGTTTTACGTTCTCACTGTAAAGCGGGCCAACGCGCACACCAACGCAGAGCTGTGCTTACGCCACTACGGAGCGGGCGCACTTTGCAAACCCAAGAAGCTCGCCGACGTCAGCTGACCTCACCAACACAATGAGAAGTGAGCGGGTACGAGACTTCTTCCTGTGATGCCGTCTGAATGGAGACCTGGAGGCCGTTTGGTCTGAGGAGTGATGCAGTTTACTGCGAGGACGAGCTGGACACATTCTCTGAACTGAACCACCTGTTGAACCAGCTGATGTTGTCGAGTTCTGTGATGTTTCCACAATAAGCTTCAGCTCTGGTGCTGATGCTGGGTTGGACGCCTGTCACCATTTTCATGCTGACATGCTGGTTGGTTATTACTGAAGGGTGAAGGAGGCGACCAGCCGAACTCTGGTTAGCTGATTGTGTTCTCGCTGCAAACAAGCTGCTCCAGGGTTCGGCTGGAAGCGAGCGGGGACCGCCCCTTCAAGGCGAGCTCGCTTGTTTTGTTCCGCATCAGATCGCTGTGTTCACATGTCCCAAACAGCGCCCATCAAAACAGATTGGAGCCACACAGCACGCAACAGACGCACGCTAGACACACGTCCACGCACGCCGGCAGTAATGCTGACGTCGACAGCTCAGCTCAAGAGGCTCGCTGATTTTTTTTTGCAACACGTGTGCAGTTCTCTGCTCAAATCAAAAGAGAACAAAGTCAAAGCTCTAACAAGCGCATATGTGCAAAGAACTCCTTCATTCCCAGATTTAACTGCGAAACATTTAAAGGATGTTGTTGTGTAACTGTGTTTGAACTAGCTCAGGGTTTTATTTTCTGCTAAATGACAGTCAA
>JAQLOL010000013.1:495891-508136 GCA_029783665.1 Naso thynnoides | reverse complement strand
AGCGGTAGTAGCATCAGTAGTAGCAGTAGTAGCATCAGTAGTAGCATCAGTCGTAGTGGTAGTAGCAGTAGTAGCAGTAGTAGCATCAGTAGTAGCAGTAGTAGCATCAGTAGTAGCAGTAGTAGCATCAGTAGTAGTAGCATCAGTAGTAGCATCAGTAGTAGCATCAGTAGTAGCATCAGTAGTAGCGGTAGTAGCATCAGTAGTAGCAGTAGTAGCATCAGTAGTAGCAGTAGTAGCATCAGTAGTAGCATCAGTCGTAGCGGTAGTAGCAGTAGTAGCAGTAGTAGCATCAGTAGTAGCAGTAGTAGCATCAGTAGTAGTAGTAGTAGCATCAGTAGTAGCAGTAGTAGCAGTAGTAGCATCAGTAGTAGCAGTAGTAGCATCAGTAGTAGTAGTAGTA
Source organism: Naso thynnoides (assembly GCA_029783665.1). Lineage (NCBI taxonomy): Eukaryota > Metazoa > Chordata > Actinopteri > Acanthuriformes > Acanthuridae > Naso > Naso thynnoides. The sequence continues at coordinate 507,733 of JAQLOL010000013.1, read as the reverse complement.
GTAGTAGTAGTTCCAATGTTATCTCACACTTCCACACGTCCTGGTCTCGCTCACACCAGTGAACGTTTGTTTGAAAGTTTTGTCATATATTACAGTTTTATAATATTGGCTTGTTACTGGCCTAATAGACTTGCCGTACTTTTGAGTTGTTGTGCTGCTCAGTAATGTATCAGAGACTCACACAGGTGACACGTGTTGTATAAGACGCCCCAGTCTGCTAGTAAAGTTGGTAAACGTGTGCAGCTGCCTCGTTATTGAATACACCACAGTCTTGTTATTCACATTCTGCTCATAAGAAGATGATTTTGTTTGCACAAATGAAATCAAGTTTTTTCTTACTTTCATCAGAGTTAGAATGTTTCTGCTCAGTCGAACCAACATGATTTGTAATGAGCGTGTGACGCTCGGATCTTTGAATGCCGCAGAGATGAACTCGGCTTCCAGGTTCACTGTTCAAAGTTGTACAATGATTTTATAATTTCTTTATTTTTATTTATTTGCTTGCATGTTAATTTAGCCTTCTGTAAAACCACCAATAATGCTAAAAACTTTACTATGAGATCATTTTTCCCCTCATTGAAAATTTAAAGTCAGACGTGTCCGTGTGGCTGAATGTAGTTGGACCGGCAGTTGCAGTGACGACAGTGTTGATTGGTCGGACAGTTAGAGCAACATCCTCCCGCACATACACACCTGAACACGACAGTTTGTTCACATATTCACAGTCCCGGTGTTTGTGTGTGTGTGTGTGTGTGTCTCAGGCAGGAGTGTGTGGCCACAGAAGAGAGTCCTCAGGTCTTCTTCTGCTGCTGTGAAGGAAACTTCTGCAATGAGAGGTTCACACACCTGCCTGACATCACCGGAGCACGTGAGTCTGCCTTGTCATTGGTTATCGTGTTTCTGTGTCACAGTGTGTATCTGTATTTGAAACGTAAACAATGAATTCAGAAGAATATGTGTTAATGTACATTTTTCTGGAACGTATGTGCCAGTGATGAAAGCCCCGCCCCCCAGCATCGGCGTGCTAAACGTCATGATTTACTGCCTGCTGCCCATCACCATGCTGTCCGTCACTCTGCTCACTGCCGTCTGGATGTACCGGCACCGGAAACCTCCGTACGGACACGTGGACATCGCTGAGGTATAAAGTGGTGCGACTGAGCGCTGAAACCGACAAAGGTTGTTCACTTCATGTAGACTTCCTGTCTGATTCTGATGGAGGAAGGAAGAGAGGAGGGAGCAGCGTCTTCGTGCTGAAAGTCCATAATTCAAAATAAACAGAAGTAATCAATAAAAATGGACACACACACACACACACACACACACATAGACACACACACACACACAGTCTCTGCTGCACAGAATGAAACATGATAACATGATGCCATAGCACCCTCTGGTGGTGGCCTGGTGGTGCTGCAGCTGTGTGTCTCAGTACAGTGGTGATATGTAACCAAGTCCATTTACTCGAGTACAGTACTGAAGCATTTCCAGGTTATGCTACTGATTACCTGACAGTTACTAGTTACTAGTTACTTTTCAGACTCGTCCCCATAAAAACAAGTTGCTGCTCTGCCTGATGCTCCTGCTGATTGTCTGCTGGTGAATCATTTTAGTGATGTAATCAAGCCCTCCTCTCTGTCCCCCAGGATCCTTGCCCCCCACCTGCCTCCCCCCTGCTGAGTCTCAAGCCCCTGCAGTTGCTGGAGGTGAAGGCCAGGGGGCGCTTCGGCTCTGTCTGGAAGGCCCAGATAATGAACGAATACGTGGCCGTCAAGATCTTCCCCATCCAGGTTCAGACTCCGATCTGTGCCAGCTGATTGCTCCTCCATGTGTTTATGACTAGAAACCATTTCACACCTCCTCCTCCTCCTCCTCCTCTTCCTCTCTGACAGAATAAGGAGTCGTGGCAGAACGAGAGAGACGTTTTCCTCATGCCAGGTATGAGGCACGAGAACATCCTGAGGTACATTGCTGCAGAGAAACGAGGGAGTCACCTGGAGGCTGAACTGTGGCTCATCACTGAGTTCCACGAGAGGGTGAGGAAGAGGAGGAGGGAGGAGGAAGAGGGAGAAGTCAGCATTAATCCTCTTACAGCTAAAGTTGTAGATTATCTGACAGTCTCACACTCACAGTGTGTATTTCCTCGTCAGTGTTGTTGAGTCATCGGTGAAGCTGTGAAAGTGATTTAAGCTCACCGCGCTGCTGGTGCGTTCGAGGACAATCTGACATCAGAACTCTCAGCTGGTTGCTGGTACAGGCTTTTCGTGGTTGTGTAGTTAAATGTTGTCACAGATAAAGTTGTAAAGGCAGTGGCCACCAGCAGATGGCGGTCAAACGTCAGCGTCTTTGAGCGCACACCGTGATGAAGCTGCACAGTCATCAGCTGAGTCTGCAGCTGCTCTCGGCTTCACGGAGCTTTACGCTGAGTTTGAGGTCATCGTTCTTCCGTGATGTGGAAACTTTACTGTTCCGCTTGATTTTACAGAGAAGTTCAAAGAGTTTTAACGAGCTTTTGACAAAGTAAATGAGTTTGTAACGACTTCATACGCGGTCGATCAGAGGATTTTCAGTTACAGACAGAATGGACGCCGTACAAACTCTGTGTGTGTGTGTGTGTGTGTGTGTGTGTGTGTGCGTGTGCAGGGCTCTCTGTCAGACTTCCTAAAGGGAAACGTTGTCAGCTGGTCTGAGCTGTGTCACATCGCCGAGTCGATGGCATGCGGCCTGGCTTACCTTCATGAGGACATCGCCCGACACAAAGGGGAGGGACCCAAACCGGCCATCGCTCACAGGTCTGCCTGCACAAACTCAGCCACAATGAAGAGTCATTCAGATCATGTGACCTCACTCTTGTCTCTGATTGGTTCATAGATTCTCTGTTGAGGTGTCTGAAAACTTGTGAGCTGATGATTTTCCAACAGATACTTTGTCTTTTAGAGTGGCTCGTTTGGTAGCTTAACTTCCTGTCTCGTTTACTAGATAAATGATGTTAAATGTTGTTTGGAGTTCACAGTGAGGCTGCTGTCAAAGAGCTGAGCTGCTGCTGCTTTTACGTGCGTTTGTACAAACAGACATGAAGCCATCAGGTGAAACTGACTGATCACAATCCCAGTTAACTGAATTTTTAGATTCATTGTTTTTCAAATCAAACCACACGTGAACAAGAACACACGCAGCACAAACATTCAGTTTATCTCTGAATGGATTTATGCAGTGATTTTTGTCTGAACATCATGAAAACAGCTCATTCACACTCTGACTGCAGACACATGATCAGAGTCAACATACACAGACTCAAACTCACGGTCTCCTGGTGACGTCGCTGAGTGGCAGCTTCAGCTGATCAGCTGATCTTCTTTCCACTTTGGGTCAGTTAATAAATAATTTGTCGTTACTGAGCCACCATGAATATCGAGTCATTTCTCTTTTCTCAGTGAGGGATTTACGTCACATGTTGCTGTTTGTCAGTGGAGTCGCACAGCATCTTATGTCTAGTTCTCCAAAGCATTATGGGAGCTGTAGTTCCTAATCTGACAGTGAAATTATTTGCCTAGCTTAAGGAAGACAATGAATAATAACAGGTGAATTTATGAATGTAAGTCGATTGTTGATAGCATCGCTGAGGGCCGCTGTGACGTCCTCCTCTCTGTCTGTGTCTCTCAGGGACTTTAAGAGTAAGAACATCATGTTGCGTTCGGACCTCACCGCCGTCATCGGAGACTTCGGCCTCGCTGTTTGCTTTGAGCCGGGAAAATCACCTGGAGAGACGCACGGACAGGTGAGCTGCTCTGACTGACGGTGGCTGTGCACACGCTTCAGTAAAACACTGATCATAGCTTCGTGTGTGTTTGTGTGTGTGTGTGTGTGCAGGTGGGGACCAGGCGGTACATGGCTCCAGAGGTTTTAGAGGGAGCCATCAACTTCCAGAGAGATGCCTTCCTCCGAATCGACATGTACGCTGTCGGTCTGGTGCTGTGGGAGCTGGTGTCCCGCTGCAAGGCTGCTGATGGTAACACACACACACACATGCACACACACACTCACACACACATGGTTAAAGGCTGTAGAAACCAGCAGCTGGTGACCAGTTAATGTAGTGGAGAGAAAAGTATCGAAGCTTCAGACAAACTGCTGTCGATTGTCAAGTTTGACATCAACAGCCAATCAGTGACCTCGTTTACACCCTGTTTAAAAATGAAAGGTCTCAAGCAGAGAGACGAGTACATGTCAAGACACACACACATCCTGACTGCACTGTGTGTGCTTGTGTGTGTGTGTGTGTTACAGGTCCAGTGGATGAGTACATGCTGCCGTTTGAGGAGGAGGTCGGTCAGCATCCGACACTGGAGGATCTGCAGGAAGTCGTCGTCCACAAGAAGATGAGACCAGCCTTCAAAGACCTCTGGCTCAAACACAGCGTGAGTGTACACACACACACACACACACACACACACACACAGAGTCAAGCTAGGTACTGCTCACTAAAACTCATGTTCGACAGGTGTTTCTCTTATTTTGTCCACCCCAGGTATTTGGTTTGAAAAGTTAGTGCTTTTATTTTGGAATCTCATACTCGGTGTATTCCTGCTGAAAATGAAACACCACAGTTTTGTGAATCGTGTGTTTTTAAAAAAAAAAACAAATGGAAGTTGTTCTGTTTTGTTTATTTTCTGTCTTTATCATACAGAAAACTAAGAATTCAGACAGAATAATTTAAATTGACTTCTTCTTCTTCTTCTTCCTCTTCTCTTCTACTTCTTCCTCTTCCTCTTCTTCCTCTTCTTCTTCTTCTTCTTCTTCTTCTTCTTCTTCTTCTTCTCTCTGCAGGGTCTGGCTCAGATCTGTGAGACGGTGGAGGAGTGCTGGGATCACGATGCTGAGGCTCGACTGTCAGCCGGCTGCGTGGAGGAGAGGATCTCGCAGGTCCGCCGCCTCACTGCCACCATCACCCCGCCTACCTCTGACCACCACACACCTGTTCCCTTGGTAACCAATGTGGACCTTCCGCCCAAAGAGTCCAGTACATAAGGAGAACGTCACAAGGAAGCAAACTTGTTTTGGAGGCCTGATGTTGGTGGTGATTTTCAGCTTCCTGTGACCGAATAACACGACAACAAACACACACAAACTCGTTTTTTTCTCAGTGGAATTTTACGGCGTGAAGCAGGAAGCTGATGTGAGAGCTGCTGCTGATCTCCCTCAACTCTCCTGTTGTTTGGTTCTCTTCGTCCGTTTGTCCATTTGGACAGATGTTACCAGCACACGTCCTCATTTTTCTCAAGTTTTCCTCTCAGAGTCATTCATCTTTGTGTTAGCACAGTGTGTATATGTGTGTGTGTGTTTAGTGTGAAAACACACACACACACACACACAGGAAAACCCAACACTGAACGCATTCAGGTCCGACTCAGTGAATGCTCTTTAATCTCCAGGTACCTCAGCTGTCACTTTCTTTATATTTGCAAGTGTTTCCCATTTTCCTCTGCTGTCTTCTTCTCCTCCTCCTGCTCTGGACTTGTCTACCTACAGGTAACATTGCAACAGCGTTACCTAGCAACCAACTACTGTCAACTTACCGTTGGAATTATTTTTTTTTTTTTACGACAATGCTGCAAAACTCTTAGGAACGCGATGACTGTTACACACAAATACCGACGCAAACTTTATGACATTTGTTTTTCTACCCTTTCTTGGACTTTTTTAAAAAATTATTTTTCATCTGCGACACGCAGCTTTTCAACCACAACAAACCTTCGGATCCAACGGGTTGTGTCCAAAAGACTGGAAACAGGAAGTGAGGTCAGAAGAAATGACACAAAAAGCAAAAGCAGAAAGACTGGACAGTGTTTGTTTTTTGTTTTGTTTCCTTTCCCTCTTTTTTTTTGTGTGTTCAGCGATAAAATTTAAGGTGGAAGACTGAGAGAAATGTGACGGATGCTTTTCAGGAAGCAGGAAGCAAACGTCTCGCATGCAGAGATTTGATTGGCTGTCTGCGTTCAACCCCAGCAATTTGGTTGGCTCGGAAACAAAACTTCTCAGGTCTACAGGGGTTGGGGATGCGTCTGCAAGATTCCACTGTCTTGATGGGCGGGGCCAACAACAGATGGGAGGGGCTTATCTGAGGGTGCTCAAAGCCTATTGGCTGTCCAGAATATGTACATTTGCAAGGTGCCCAAATAAGGGAACATGTGTTACCCTGAAAAAGGTGCAAGACCTCGTGATGCATAGAGTTTATGCATTGAGGTCAGTGTGTGTGTGTGTCAGTGTGTGTGTCAGTGTGTGTGTGTGTGTGTGTGTGTGCGCGTGCTGTAGAATGTGAACACAACGGTCACATGATGTGACCCAAGGACTTTTTTTAATTCAGATTTTATACGGCTCGTGCTGATGGTTGTCCGTGTGCTTGTGTGTTACCTGGAGGTCATTGAGCGACAGGTGACCTTTGACCTCATCAGTTACCTTCCAACATCGCCACCTTCTGGTGGAGCCGCTTCCTGATCAGTTCATCACATCCCTCCAGATTCATTAATGCAGAGGTTAAAGGTCATCCGTCACCTCCTCGCCTCTTATATTTTTTCTTTTCTCCTTAAACTGGGACCAAAACCGAGGCATCCGTCTGTCGCCTTGGAAACCAGCTGCAAAGAGTCCAGTTCCGAAACTTGCTTCATCCGTTGTGTGAAAACAAACGTCATCACAAACAGTAAGAGCTGGAGACAAAAACAAGGAACTCTGATGTTTTTTCAGCGTTTTATTTGTATGTTTTTGTGTTTCTGTTCTTTCTGTGATGCCATAACATGTAACAGTGAATGTCTACGATGCTGCTGCTGACGATAATGATGATGATGATGAAGATGATTCAAACTCAAAGATGAATATATTTCTGTATATTCCGTTTTATGTTCTTTTGACTTTCGGTGCATTGAACACATGCAACTCTGTCTTTGTGCAAAGTCGGTGAAGCTAGACGAGGCGTTCGAGGGGCGTCGGAATGGGACGGGCGAGAGAAGGACGTTGACTAATAAACGAGAGGAAAAGACAGAAAAGCTGAAGAAAAACAAAAAAAAAGACATCAAAAGAAAACTGCTCATGAACCACAGATCACCTCAGTACACCAGAAATACCTCAGAAGACTTTTCTACGTGTTAAAGTTCTGTTCCTATATTTTATTAGTTGCTTTGACGACTTGTAGACGCATAATATTTTATTGTGAGCTTTGTATTCTTTGTTGTTTTCTTTGGATTTTACTCGATGATTAGAGAAGTTAATTTTTTTACATAAAATCTCCAAACTGATGAAAGCAGAAAAGCTACCAGGTAACAGAGACTCAAACCTCCACGTTGTAAATAGTTAACAAGCTGATTTTTTAGACTGAGCTGAACTGCCGATATCATAAAAGCACCTGGACTGAGCTGGATGACCTCGTCGTCCTCGTCTCTTTCCTCACCTTTTGTCCTCCTGCTTCCTCTTCTCATGTTTTAGTTGCTACTTGTTCCTTTGCCTCTGCTCTTCTGTCCTTGTGTGTCTCCTCCTCTGCAGCTTCACGTCTGCTGTGCTGATATGTTGAACTCTTTCACTCCTCTTCACTCTTTGCTTCTTTCACTCCTCTTCTCGCCGTCTTCATTCTTCCTCTCACCTGTTCTTTTCTCTGTCATCTTGTCTTTTCATTAGTGTCGTCTCACTCGTCTCGATGGTAACTCTTCTGTTTCATGTCTCGTCTCTCTCAGCTCATTCCTCTCCTTTTCAGTGCTGTGCCTTTCTTTGACTTCATCTCTGGAGCTTCCTTCCTCCCTTCCCTTGTGTCCTTCCTGTTAATGTAAAAGCTCATGTTTTCCTAAATGTCACACCAGAGAACATTTGTATCCAAATGCATTTAGAAAAGCTGATTCAGGCTGAGGATGGTGATGGCTGACTGACTTCATGCTCAAGTAAATAAAAATGGACTCCGGATCAGAAATCAGAGAATATTTGCAATAAGTGAAATCTGTGAAACTGTTTTCCAAATGTTTTTTTTTATTATTATTTTTTTACTGTCGGTGTGATCTGGATGTGACACATGACCTTCTACGATGCTGACCTGTTGTTTAATGTCAGGACGCAGACAGACAAACGACCTGACAGACTCAGATCCAGGTGTTTTCAGGAACATATTACCTCATTGAAGCCTCACGGGCTGAAACAGTGTGCTGGGAGGGCGACAGGACTCAGTGATGATAGGAAGACTCGGCACCAGAAACACAAGCTCATGTTTTCCACATGTTTGGATCTCAAAAAAATCAAAGTGCTCACCCACAGGGAATTCTCCGTGTTTGTTGCGGTGCTGGGTCATGTTGAAAAAGACTCCATTGATAGTTTATGTAAGGCCCGCGGCGAGGAGTGGTCTTCATTTCTTCACTTTCTTTTCTCCAACATGATGACAAACACACACAGCGGCTAAACGTTTCAGTGACGGCATGCAGTCAGCGAAGAAGGCTGAGCCGAAACGCTCGGCTGCCGTGTGTGTTTGTCATCATGTTGGAGAAAAGAAAATGAAGAAATGAAGATTACTCCTCGCCGCGGCCCTACATACACATTCCAAATGTTTGGACCACCAACCAAAACCCTCAACAAATATTTGAGCAGCGATTTATTCACGACTTCAGAGGCAACAGAAAACACGTTCCTCGTGTCAGAGCTCACGTGTAGCATTGTTGGCATCGCTCAGTGAAATCAGCGGGCGGGCTGGCCAGAATGGAAAAAAGAGACTAGCCTGCTGAATGCTAACAATGCTAAAGTTGTTTGTTTACTAACCTGAGTGCTGATACAGCAGATTTTGTGACTGAATTTACAGCGAGCTCAAAGGCGAGTCAGAGTAACGAGCTGAGGATGTCTGACACCTGATGAAAGTCAACATGGCGCCACCTCTGGGCTTCCTGAAGCCGCCATCGTCTGCGTCGTCCTGCTCAGCACGCTGGACCGCTTAGATGAGACAGGTCGTACAAATCTACTGATGCAGAAGTTGAACTCTGATGGAAAACCACACAAAAACGGCTGTTGTGAGGACAGACAGACAGGAAACCACAGCGTTTCCCAGGTTTTCAAATTAAAAGTCACCATGTGAAGACGTGTCTGCACTTCTTGTCCCGGTGATGCTTCCATTTCTGTGGCCAGTCAAGTGCCTGGGAGGAGCTGCTTGTTGGTTTCTCCTGAACATGTAAACATCTTTGTTGTGGTCGTAAACACGAGCCTTAGCCAATGACAGGTGCTCAGGCGGTTTACTGTGTTCTGTGGGACACGCACAGGAAGCTACGTGACCATGACGATGCTGGTGACGGACATGTTGCCTCTCAGCTGCTGCTGCAGAAATTCCTCTTTTCAGTCTGAAGAGAACGCTGAGTGGACAGACAGCTGCTGACACTTAGCCTGACGAATTAGTTCAAAGGTCACAGAGGAAGGATCAAATCAAGGCTAGTGATGATGTCATAGTAAAACGACCTCCTCTTTCACTTTCCTCGGAGGAGGGAAACAGAACCACCTGTACGTGTGAGAGCAGCAGGAAAAGTCTGGAATTCTGAATCAGGGCTTTCATTGGCTGGAGGAGCCGCACGGGGTTTCCCAGGTGTGCTGTCAGGGGGTAATCATGAACAAAGAGCTGCCGTTCTTCTGCAGGGATAACTGCACGAGGGCCGGTGACACCGCAGGGGTCACGTGACCACATGACTGTTTGAACAGGAAGTTCTGAGGAAAGGTGCGTCACTGCTTCCTCTCAGAGGACACGCTGGATCATCACTGGCTAAAGGAAAGGAGCCGGTGACGTCCCACGACTCCTTCCAGCAGCAACATTAAGCGTTGCGCCCTGATCATCCGTGATGACATCATTACATAACTTAGTTTCAGTGCAGTCTTGTCTCATTGGTTCTTTCTCCTCTAATTTGACCTCATGACGTTTTCCATCGAGGTCAAACAGGAAGTGTTTTAGGAAACAGGTGTGTAAAGATGGCTGCCTCCTGCTTTGTTATGGTGTCCTGCCCCAGAATGCTTTGCAGTATCTGTGATGACGACACTTTTCTGAGATCCATCCACTTTCCTTATAATTACAATGTAATAACTGAATATTAGCGTTTAATTCTGAGCGTAGATCTCATGAAGAAACGTGAAGTCTTTTCTCGGTCATGACATAAAGATTTAATGGTTAAGAATCCGTTTCTGTTCAAATCGACAATGTAACCAACTTCCTGCAGAGAAACATGTTTTGGTCTCTTGGATTGAATCATGTGCTCCCTCATGGAGCAGTCATCCTGGAAAAAGATTGTTTTTATTTATCGTGTGCCTCTGAGCTCATAAAACCAACAGAAGCAGAATCCTCTCTCTGGCCTTCAGGGGTTCGTAAACTTGTCGCCAACTTTAACAAAGGTCTACACTTTTTAAAACGCTGCTGAACTGGTAGTGACTCATGTTAAGCTGGAGGCAGCCATCTTTACCGAACCCCTCCTTCTCCACCAGAATGATGACGTGATGAAGATGAAGTGTAAATCTTGTACCTTTTGTTTCAGTGTTGAAGCTCACCTGTAGAACACCGAGACAAACATGCCGCGCGTGGAGTCTGACTGACTGAAAACCGAACGGCAGACGTGTGGAGACAGCTGCTCTTAGTTTAGGCGTTAACGGTATTTAAATATATATGTACGTATCAGCGGACAGAAGAAATGACGTGTGGAGATGATTCAAAACCTTTCCCGGGTTCTGTCCAAACGATCTGTGGCTGTTTTTATATTCTGATGTTCATTCTGAGAAGCAGCGTCACTGTAACAAAGTTTCAGTCCTCATGAAAATCGTTTTGGCAGGAAGTTTGTTTTTAACTGTGGTGGTTTGTTTAAAAAAAATAAATAAATCAACATCCAGACATGAAGCGACTGCAAGATCTGCCTAGGAACAAACAAGTGTGTGTGTGTGTGTGTGTGTGTCACTCTTCCTCTCTCCACTCACAACCAGGATCATCGTTGAATGAATGAATGTAGTTCTAGTCCACACACACACACACACACACACACACTCTGTTACTAAAAGTGAAATAAATCACTGTAGAAAAAGGATTATTATTTCAGTTTTATCTTTTTGTATATGGAAATAAACAATAAATACTGTCAACTCAGTTTACAGACTCTTGTTTGTTTGTTACCTGGTGTAAGAAGCTAACGAGCGTGAATTCCTCACAGCTGTGACCAGCCGTCTTCGACTAACAGTTGAGTCACTGAGGGGGAGGGGCAAGCCGTGACCAGTGACTGTGTGTGTGTGTGTGTGTGTGTACAAAGTTTGGGGTTGTTACATGAATCTGTTTATTCCAGACCACTGCCACGCCCCTTTTTGGCCAGTTGACATTAACACAAACACACATTTTAGTCCCCTTATCTGTTCACATTTAAGATGAGAGTCGTTGAACACAAACATTGGACGGCTGCACATGTATCTGGTCCGAGTCGATGGATACAGAAAGCAGCACCTCCTCCAAATGTGGCGGCTGCCAGTGAGTGCAGAAACAGAATTTAGCCAGAGCCGTCGCCTTCGTTTGGGTCAAACCTGCCATCACCTTATTATGGATCTGTGGACGTTAGCCAGGCTTCCAAATATAAACACTACCTGTTTACATTTGTGCCCAGGCTGCATGATGACATGCTGAGCTGCAGACATGCTTCCTCCAAACTGTAATCAAACACACGTCCCACTTGCAGGATGGTGACCTGTCTGCTGGCGTCATTAACAGCAGCAGCATCAGGTGTGTCAGCCGCGTCATATTCAGCATCACACGGCGCCAACGTGTGTGTTTGTAGATTTGACCTGAGGGTTGAGCACATGACATCACATCCTA
>JAQLOL010000013.1:445376-462382 GCA_029783665.1 Naso thynnoides | reverse complement strand
GTGTACCTGTTCCTCTGTCACACACACACACACACACACACACACACACACACACACACACACACACACACACGCACTTTATCTCTGCAGAGTTTTAGGGATTTTCTGCACTTTGCATATGATTTGCATTTGACTCAAAATACTCTCTGTATGCAGTGTCAGATCTGAACCACACACACACACACACACACACACACACACACACACAATAGAATTCTTTTATAGAATCTCAGAAAACTCTTTATTGTTTTACTGTACTTCATATTTAATCATTTCACGTTGATATTATTGATTATATCTCGTATTGATTGCTTATTTCTTACACTAATATGAGATAAATTCAGCCGGACAGCGCTTACATCCTGGAACGTCTCAAGGACCCCTGAACCCTCAGTGAACCCCTCAGGCGTTCTCTTGAGTCCTGAAGAACATCCTGAACCACTTCAGGGACCCATGAAACCTCGACGAAAGCCCGAGAGAGATTCCCACTCAATCGAAAGTCAGGAACCTCATCGGTGCCGTCTGGAACGTGACCGTTCAGGTCCTCGAACGCCTCCACTACTGCTAGAACCTCAGCTACAGCTAACCATCCCTGAACTGGGCGTGGCCAGTGTCACTACTGTCACGCCTTCCTGACATTTCAGCAGCCAGTACGTCACATGACAGCGTTTGCGTAAAAACTGTAAAATCTGAACTTCTGCCGATAGAAATCATAGTAGGCACGACAGTTTCCAGCCTACAATGCCGAGCATCTCATACGTATACTGAAATCTGCGGCACATCTGCGGCGAAGTCGTCAGAATTCTGCAGGTGCAGATTCCACGTGGGCCTGATGATCAGAACACCTGAGCAGGTACCAGCAGGATCCCTCTGTGACTGCTGAGGCGGCGTGGGTGGAACTTGCTCTGGGTAAGTCGGCACAAGTCAGGAGGTGGATTCCATTGACCTTTGGGCAACACTTTACCTAAAGCATTCATCTATAATGCATCATAAGTGCTAATGGTTAGGGGTAGCCTTGCTTATAACTATGATTATACAGCACTAAGGGGGCATTATAACACATGGTAAGTATGTTCATAATGCATTAGAGATGAATGCTTTAAGTCAACTGTTACTGAACTTTGATATAAAAAGACAAACAAACAGATTTCTTGTAATTTTTTTGGCTAGCTCGGTTAAATAAGAGAACAACAGGAGCAGAGACGTGACCTCCAACGATTACAATAACTTTTTTCATTTCAGTTCGACTTCAGGTCTCGCTGCTCAGGAATAAGTTCACTTCTCCCACCGATTCTTGCTGGAGGAACATGGCGCGCAGCATTTCCTCTCTGAATACGTCTGTAACCGTCTGAAACGCTCACAGGCGCCATTTCCTTTCAACCCACCGACAGATGACTGACCTCTAGTGGCACGTGCTGTGCACTGCAACACATCACCTACAGACAGCATCGCTGAGGAGGTCAGTACGCACAGAAGGATATTTAACAAATGTGACATTTTTATTTACACCTCGGGGACTTTTAAATGACCTGACATACAACCAAAAATCCATCGCAGTCTGATTTATACGCAAGAGATGAAATCTGACCATGACAGCATGTGTGACAGGATGGATGATGGGAAACAGGAAGGAGACCAGGGCTTCGACAGAATTCGAGCAGTTTGGTTTTAAGAGCGACAGGATGAAGACGAGGAAAGAATGACGGAAAAAGAAAGGACTCATCCTCCTACCCATCCTCCATTGTCTTCTATCCATCCTCGGAGAGGCGGCGAGTCCAGACTCTCCTCCATCCATCCTGCAATGTTGTCCACCTGCCATGCCCCGCCCCTCTGGACCACCTCAGTGCACAGAGCTCCGCCCAGCATCATCATGGCCACGATACGTCCCCAGTTCACCCCGTCGCTGAACAGCTCCTCCCTGATCGTCGCCAGCCGTCTCCGTTGCTCCGCCCTGCCGCCATCACACAGCAACAGCAGTGACACCTGCGCCGACAGGACGCCACAGTAACGCCGCTCCAGCTCGTCACAGGCGCAGCGCAGCACAGCCTGAAGCCGGGGCGGCGCCGAGCCAGGATCTAAGGAGAGACCAGTGATGTCACTTTACCAGGAGAAGACGGCTGACATCATGTGACTTCATAGGACGAAGATACAGTGATAAGAAGTGACATCATAATCCGAGACAGGAAACAAGAAGAAAAGTGGGGCCACCTGACTCCACCTTCTTTTCTTTTCTTACTATGATGTCATATGACCTGGCAATGACATCATCAAACGTGTATAAACACAGGGAGGTGTTTCCTGTGGGTGTGTGCGGCCTCAGCAGGCGTGGCTCTGCTGGCAGCAGGTATCAAAGTATCAGGAGCAGTTTCAGGTGAAGCTCAGTTTGTAGTAAGAGTAGAAGCACAACTAGTATTGTTAGTAGTTGCTCTTGTAGTAACTTGGTAGTAGCTGTAGTACTTATGGCAGTAGTCCTGTCAGGCTATCAGTCAATACACATCGTTACTTTTATGACATCATCAACTTTGGAACAATGACAAGTAGGTGTGAACGCATCACGCGTTGCTGTGACAACACTCCCTCACCTTGTTGAGTGTGACAGGTAGGGTCCTCTCTGTGTGATGTCATCGCTTGCTCACATCTCCATGACGACGCTGATGCTGCAGCGGCTGCGTCGTGTCGTTGCTGAGCGGCCGTCCGCCGGCGCCGCGGCGGGACGCCCGCGGCCCGCAGGCCGCTGTCGCCCAGCCTGAAGCGGAGAAAATCCTCCACGATGTCCCGGCTGCTGTGGGCGCCGGCCATCACCGCGTCCGCCACCGCGTCCACACCTACAGACCGCCGGCAGAGCTGCTGACCTCACACATTACTGAGCCCCGAAGATGCTCCAATAGGAGCGCGGCAGCTGATGACGTCAGCAGAAACGCTTTGTAGGCGATTTTGTCGCTAAAGATCCAGTTTAATGTCGCTAATCTGCTGAATTATGAAGTGTTACTGCGAGGAGAGAACAGCTCAGACATCACAGGCTGCCGGAAAACTCCGAGATTCAAAATGAAAAATCCAAACTGATGTCTGAACAGCACGGAAAGTTTTTCACGGTTTAGTTCAGAGCGATCTTCGGCGGCCCCACCTGTAGAGCTTCAGCTGATCGATTTGACGCAATAATCGATAAATCCCCTGAAGCTCCGAGCCTCAGACTGAAGCGTTTCAGCTCGGCCGTGAATCTGAGGAAGCCGGAGGAGAGAAACGGACCGAGGACCGAAGACAGGAAACGGATCAGCTGCTGCCGATCGATCATCGACACGGAATCTATAACTTTGTCCCGGAGAAAAGCGGCATGAACTCCGGGTCCGCAGCCCTCACTGACACCGCGCACACGCACACGGGCTGCCGGTGGACACGCCCCCCCCCCCCCCGTCGGAATTCCCCTGTAACGGTCCGCACCGCCAGACTGCAGCCAGAAAATGTCCAAATTACCACAACAAGGATGATGAAGATGATGATGATGATGATGAAGGCTTCTTGTTTCTCAGTTGATCCGTACGTGTTCCGTCTCCTTTCGGAAGTGTTCGGCTCTGGTCGGAATGACACACGAAGATGAGCCGTCACCTAGCGCGTCATTGACGGATTATTATTATTATTATTATTATTATTATTATTATTAATGTTGTTGTAGTACTGGTGGCATCGGTGTCGTCATTGTTATTACAGGCTGTTGTTGTTGTTGTTGTTGTTTGGATGATTGTCTGTGTTGTTGTGTCTGCTGCCACCTGCTGGATTTACTCCTCAGTCACAACAACGCTTCTGTCAGACAGGAAGTCAGACTGTGCGTCACAAACATGATGTCATCATGCGAGAACAGCCTCTGTGAACGGTGACGTCGCTTGGAATAAACTGCGTCACTTCCTGTCGTATGTGAAAGTGTGAGGTCACCGCGCTGTGTTCAGCCGGTGCAGGTGCGCAGCAGCCACCAGGTGACTCTGCTCTGACTCACTGAACCACGTGGTGTCCACGCCAACACTCCACGCCGTCCTCGAAGCAACGTGCAGTAAAAACGTCATTCTGACTGAATCCATATTTGTAGTTTATTGAACTTTTCCCTGCATGCACCTGTTCACCTGCTCACTACAAAGATCTCACACTCAGCAACGTCACAAGAAGTGGTCACCTGCTCATATTCGCATGAAAGTGACGTTATTATCAGTAAACCGTTAATGACGTCACTTCGCTGCGCAGGGCTGCAGGAACGTCACTGCTGCTGCTGTTGCACGTACTCACCACCGGGCGGCGGAAGTGGGTCACGTTCTGTTACAGGCTGGGGTATTTACGGTGCAGCTGATACCACGTGAACACACACACACACACACACACACACACCTCCGGTTACCGTGGCCGTGTCAGATGTGTTTCTATTTTCTCCATCTTTCCCTTCGACCCGGAACTACAGAGAGAGAGAGAGAGAGAGAGAGAGAGGACAGGGAGACGACACTCTCTCTCCATCACACTCATCAAACTCCGCCTCGCGCTCTCCGGTCTGAGCAGATCCGGTAACAACAACAACAACAACAACAACAACAACAACAACAACCGAGCAGCGTCCGCCGTGCGGGCCTGAGCAGCCGCGCCGAGCAGAGCGTCAGCATGTCGCTGCAGCTTCCTCCGTGCGTGATCGACTGCGGGACCGGGTGAGGGAGGACGACACACACACACACACACACACACACACACACGGATGGATGCGCACACTGTAACGACTGTGACGTCATGTGGAATGAACATTATCACGTAGTCTATGAAAAACAAGGGCCTGTGTGTGTGTGTGTGTGTGTGTGTGTGTGTGTTAACTCTGTGGGAACACTTCAACACTTTAATTATTGACGTAAAACGGATAATAAACATGTAATAAACGGTTAGTAACGAGCTGTCACCTCGTCTCAGTGTTCTTAATTTTCCATTTGATTTATTCACGTGTTTATTTTACAGCTGTGCTTTACTCTCGTTTCATCTGAACAACCTCAGGTGCATTACAGTCTGTTATAAACCAGTTATTACATGTACGGATGCTGATTACACCTGACAGAGGTGGTTAAGGTGCAGGTTTGACACCCCGCTCCTGCTGCCCCCACGTGTGAAGGTGTTGTTGGTGTTTGATGGACAGCATCAGGAGCGGCTGGTCTGAGATCAGCCTGAGGTCTATTCTGGTCTGAATGTGGGACAGCTGCAGGAAGTAGATCAGGAGCTGCTCGCCGTCGTCACATCATCGGGCAGCAGACGCACACGTTCAGTGAAGAGAAGAACTGTGAAGGGCAGAGAGCGACAGGGCACGTCATTTTCCTGTGAGACACACACACACACACACACACACACACACACACACACAGACTGATAACGCGCTCACACACTGTGTGACCAGTGAAAGTGAAAAGCAAAACAGAATCAAATAGAATTGACCTTTATTGTCTGAGTAGAAATTTGTCTTCGGCTCCAAAGGCACAAGAAACAAACGGAGAAAAATCAGAAAGGTGTTTAGAACAGATGAGGTCACATTCATAAACAGTGTAATGAACAGTGGGCGGAGCCACTGCCATGTCACACACTGGTCGGTGTTATGGCCATCGTCATTCTCTTTTTGACGTGAGCATAGTTTGACCAGAAGGTGGCGCTACAGAGAAACGACATGGCTAACAGAAAAGTGCTGAAGTGTGACGAGTTCCTGCCGGCCTGGAAGTTTTGCGTCATTTGGATTCCTACGACAAAAACCCACTTTGATTTGTTCCGTTAACTTTTAGATTATTGCAGAAAATAAACTGTGCGGTGAACAAAAGTTTTAGATAGTTACACTTTTTTTTTTCAGCGAGAAAATCTTCACATATGAACACACGCCGCTCTATGACTGTGTGACACTGAGGCCTCGTACAGGCTAATCTAAACAAGTGAATCATGTCAGAAGTCACTCTGATCGGTTGTCATGAACGGCAAACTCTTTACTTCCTGTTCCTACTACTACCAGCTTCCTGTTGCTGTTAATGCAAAGCCAGAAATGAAAGAAATTCAGCTGTAAATTGACTTTTAAAATGATTTCACTTCAATAGACTCGTCTCACTGATGACAACACACCAGTTAGTGTCACCCTAACTCGCTTTGTTTAGCCGACGTTTGGTTGTGGCTGCTATTGGCTACTGGTGCCATTGACGTACATTAGCATTAGCATTAGCGACAAGACAGCAGGCTGTCCAAACTCCGTACTGCATCCAATGAGCTGAAAATAGTCTCCATCAATAGGAACAGGACTGGGTAGACTGAAATGAGGCTCTATGGCAAAATTCCTGAAAATGCCTTTAAGGACATTCGTGATTGCAGAAGAGGCTCGACGGCGCCTCACGGAGCTCAAAGCCTCCAACCTGCAGAAGATGGGAAACGCGGTCTTTTTCTGGTTTCCATTCAAACACTGTAGAGGTTGTTCCCGAGCACAGGAACATTCTCAATAATATATCGGCACACTGGTTCAAAAACCTGCTGACTGACAGGAAGTTGTCGCTGTGAGCGTCTCTTGAGGACACACTCTGACCTGAACTGTGCCATCAGTTCTGTCTCATCAGGTGTATGCAGAGTTCTTCTTCACTGTAAAACAATGTAAAGATGTATATGTTTGACTGTAGTTAAATACATCATCTGTCTTGTTGCTGCACTGCATTCTGGTCTATTGAGGCCGTTGAATTTCCCTCAGATGAGTGACAGGAAGGCAGCTGCTCAGATCAATGCTGTTGTGTTGCTTCAGCTGATCTGGTTGAGTCCAGTTTGAGTTTGAAGGTTTTTCCTTAAAGCGATCTAGCAGCATGTGACTGAACGTTTCCTGTTGGTCTCACTTGTGGCTGTGAACGTTCTCAGAGCCACGTGTTGGGAACCCATCACTGTTGTTCTCTCTCTGCCTGCAGGTACACAAAGATCGGCTATGCTGGAAACACGGAGCCACAGTTCATCATGCCCTCCTGTAAGCATCAGTCACCACAGCATCCGGACCTCCCGGCACTAAAACCATGCCAACTCCTAACCATGTTCTCATAGCTTTGAGCCAGAAAATCTCAAGAAATCTGATAGTTTGACCGTGAGGTTTGCTCGGACAAATGATTATAGAAGAAGAAGAAGCCGACTTGTTTTCCGATCTCTGCAGTGAGATCTTTGTAATCCAGTGACCTGAGCGACTCTGAAAGCTTGTTTTACAGAGTTAGTGGTGTTCATTTATTCATCTCCTCAGACCACTTGACTACGTGTGTGTGTGTGTGTGTGTGCGCGCACATGTGTGTGTACCTGTTATGAATCCGATCTGGATCAGGTATCGCCATCAAGGAGTCGGCCAGCGTGGGAGAACAGGCTCAGAGGAGGCTCGTACGAGGAGTTGATGACCTGGACTTTTACATCGGAGACGAAGCCGTTGACAAACCCAACTATGCAACCAAGGTAGGAGAAGGAGGTGGAGGAAGATTAGGAGGAGGAGGAGGTGGAGGAAGATTAGGAGGAGGAGGAGGAGGTGATGGAGGTAGAGAACATGTATCTGTCTTATGCACCACAGCTACACACAGCAGTTTCAACTGTAGGAATAACAGAGAACCAACAAAAAAACAATGAAATCTAAACATTAGACAGACAGAGATGGAGTGGAGGCTGCGGGGATGGCCGGTGTTTTGTCTCATGTTTTACTTCTTACTTTCTTACTTCCTTGTGTGTGTGTGTGTGTGTGTGTGTGTGTGTGTGTGTGTGTGTTCAGTGGCCCATCCGTCATGGGATGGTGGAGGACTGGGATCTGATGGAGAAGTTCATGGAGCAGATCATCTTTAAATACCTTAGAGCAGAGCCTGAAGACCACAGCTTCCTCATGGTGCGCACATGGCGTCCTCTGACTGTAACAGGCAGCCAATCAGAGCGCAGGGTTCTTTGTCCTATGTTATAATGTGTGTATATGTGTGTGTTTGTGTGTGTGTGCAGACAGAGCCTCCTCTTAACACTCCAGAAAACAGAGAGTACCTGGCAGAGATCATGTTTGAGACCTTCAACATACCTGGACTCTACATTGCGGTGCAGGTGAGACACACAGACAGGTGAGACACACAGACAGGTGAGACACACAGACAGGTGAGACACACAGTTGGACAGGTAGAGAGACAGACTCATCATACACAGCTGTACCACGTGGTGTCATGAAATAAGGTGTGTCCGTCCGTCAGGCCGTGTTGGCGTTGGCGGCGTCCTGGACGTCTCGACAGGTCGGACAAAGGACTCTGACTGGCATCGTCATCGACAGCGGAGACGGAGTCACACACGCCATCCCTGTGGTGAGGCGTACACACACACACACAGATGTCATTTTAAACACACTGGCTGTTGTCTGGAGCCTCTTTGCTCACTGATTGGTTGGTGTGACTGTCTGTCTCAGGCTGAGGGCTACGTGATTGGCAGCTGTATAAAGCACATCCCCATCGCGGGGCGGGACATCACCTTCTTCATCCAGCAGCTGCTCAGAGACAGAGAGGTGGGGATTCCTCCGGAGCAGTCGCTGGAGACGGCCAAGGCTGTCAAGGTACCATAGTCCCTCTCATCAACTGCTCCTCCTCTCCTTCGTCTCCTCCTCTTCTCTCCACACACCTCTCTTTTCCCAGGACTCCTGTACTCCTTCTCTGCTCACTTCTGCTCCTCAGCGTTCCTCCAGATTCATCACTGGACAAACTCTTTCTACATACACAGCTCCTCCTCCTCTAACCCTCCTCCCACTCCTTGTCGTTATTCCTGTTTAGGGGGGACAGGTCACCGGGCAAACTGGGCACTGTCTCAACAGACTGATGCATCCGTGGTCAGTTTTTTCAGTTTTTGATCAGCCCATCGGCGAATCCCATTGGTTTATAAAGTTGTCATACAGTAGTTTGGCACATTTGGCAGCCCCCGCTTCAAGGGATTTTAACTTTTAAACCCACAGCCGTTCAGCACCACCGAGGCGTTTTTTCAGTGGTTCTCAAATTTCACACCTGGCTCATTACCTGGACTTTGTCACCAACATGCAGCCCAGTTAGTGATTGACAGCCCGTGAGTGGTGGTGTCCGACTGATTGTGGTGAGCTGGTCTGTTCCAAAAAATGCCAGGACAGATTTTTGTCCCAGTGAGTCCACCCCTGCTTGATTTATCACCAAACCGTGCCAGAAAAGTGGCCTCTCTTAGTGAAGCGCTGTAGGGAACTTCACTGCGAGGTCAAATAAAAAAACATAATAATAATAAATAATAATAATGTGTGTTTTTGTGTGTGTAGGAGCGGTACTGTTACATCTGTCCAGACATTGTCAAAGAGTTTACAAAGTATGACTCGGATCCAGGAAAATGGATCAAACAGTATCGTGGCATCAACGCCGTCAGTAAGAGCGCCTTCCACATCGACGTGGGCTACGAGCGCTTCCTGGGCCCTGAGATCTTCTTCCACCCGGAGGTAACTCCACAGAGCGTTCACCTTCTGCCTGACTCAGTCTTGGTGTCTCCAACAGCAGCTGTTTACTGATAAAACCACCGAAATCGAGCTGCTGAGCAGCAAACAGCAGACGGACTCAGTCAGAGACGAGCCACGGAGCAAAGTGGAGCATTTAGCAGCTACAGATCAGATATTTCCCTCAGGAGGAGACCAAACACAGAGCAACAAGAGAGAGTACTGTGTCTGCTGGAGGCAGCTTGGTTCATCACTTGTTATCATCAACTTCTTGATAAACTGCTAATACAGTATGTCAGCCATTAAAGCCTGTTCTGCTGCCAACAAGCAGGTCCTAAAATCAGTGTAAACAGCTTCAAGCATGACGGTTATGATAATGAAGCTTCACCTGTCAGATAATTTGTTAATCTTTTGTTAATGTTTGACATAAACTTATGAAACAGTTCAACTACAGTTTTTCTAATGTTTGATCAAAACGTTTGAGCAGCAGCAGACTGAAAGTTGTGGAATGCTCCAAAAACACCTGTTTGGAAGCTTCACAGATAGACAGGTGCATTCGTAACAGGTGAGAGGGTCATGTTTGGGTAAGACAGGCTCAGTCATTCACAAGCAGGACTAAAGAAAGACTCACCACTTTGTGAACACGTGGTGGTATGAGGGATTTTACCACGTGACCTCAGGAACACTTTGTTAAACTGTTCGTACACAATTTGTTTGTGAATGACTGACTCTGTTTTTATTTATGTTCCACACAGTGTCACAACTTGTCTGAAACTGAGGTCGTACAGTTGGAACTTAATGCAATAAAAGGTGAAGTGAAAATCAAAGTTATGAAAATTAAAAGTCCATTAAATGTTAACAGAAGGATAAGGAGAAGGATTTAAACGATTGAGTAAGAAGTTAAACCTGAAACTAGAGACCAGAGCTCACGAATAACTAAAGCACAAAGTCAAAGATGAAAACTGGACTTGGCGAGAGATGAAGTGAGAAATGAAATCATGAATGTTAATTATTAAGATCGAGTTTTAATGTAAAATGTTAATTGTAAAATACTACAAAAGAAAAAAAAACATGTAAAAAGTCAGTGTGAATGTAAATTTGTGTTTTTCAGTTCGCTAACCCAGACTTCATGCAGCCCATCTCTGATGTCGTTGACGAGGTCATTCAGAGTTGTCCAATCGATGTGAGGAGACCGCTCTACAAGGTAACTTACATGAAAGCACCTGAGCACGATTCATCAAAATTATCTGCAGAAATTAGACTGTTAATTCAAAATGTGTGTGTGTGTGTGTGTGTGTGTCAGAACATTGTGCTGTCCGGAGGATCCACCATGTTCAGAGACTTTGGGCGGCGACTGCAGAGGGACCTGAAGAGAGTTGTGGACGCCAGACTGAGACTGAGTGAAGAGCTTAGTGGAGGGCGAATAAAGGTCAGACAGACAGACAGAGAGACAGACAGACAAAGAGACACTCAGACAGACAGGTGGCTGACTGATGCTTTGTGTTTGCAGCCAAAGCCGATGGAGGTTCAGGTCATCACGCATCACATGCAGCGCTACGCTGTGTGGTTTGGAGGGTCCATGTTGGCGTCCACGGTAACTGCACACGATCCTGATTCTGAGCAGAACCACAAGCCGAGTCTCATTTTAGTTTGCATTTGTGTTTGTTGACATGTGTTTGTGTTTGCAGCCGGAGTTTCTCCAGGTGTGTCACTCTAAGAAAGACTACGATGAGATCGGTCCCAGCATCTGTCGACACAACCCCGTGTTCGGCATCATGTCCTGATGAGAGCCACAGCTACAAACGGCTAGCCCGTTAGCCTACGATGTTGTTAGCTGTTCAACCTGCTGCCCACTAGATAGCCAGCCAGCTCGTCCTTTTACAGCTCGCTGACCTGTTAACCTGCTATCTGCTAGCCACTACCCACCTAGCCTGTTAATTCTTTGCCCCACTACGTTTTTAGCCCGTTAGGCAGCTAGACTGTTAGCTGTTAGCAAGCTAGCTCTGGAAAAACTGAGGCACAAAAGTCAGTTTGAAAACAGTGAAAATAAAATGCGGTGTCGTTTTGTTTTAAACTTTCACCACAGAGAACTTTTTTTTTTTTCCGAAGCAACATTTGAAAACCTCATGGAGATTTCTCCGGACATGAGGATGGGGTCTAGCTAGGTGTAGCGTTGATCCAAACACCATTACCAACATCCATAGTCACACCAAATCAATAAAATCAATACCCAACAAATGTAGATCCATATTGCTGTGAAGGGACGGTCAAAGAAACAGTTCACAAACACAGCGACAGGGCGGCTCTGCTGCTGCTGAACCTGTGGATGACGATGAACAATGAAAGGTGTCTTCAACCAATCAAAGCCAAGGACAGACTCTTGTTCATTCTTCCTTTGTTTGAGTTCTGCTGTGAAGCTGTCAGTCTTCATCTTTTCCTCCTGTTTTTCCTCTCTTCCTCTTGACATCTTGTGTTCTCTATTTTTTTCTTGCTGTCGGTTTGTGAGTTCATTTGTCAGCATTACCGAGGTTTCAAGATTTTGAGCTAAGATGATTTTGTGCCACGAAGCCTAAAACCACAAAGAGTTGGTGTGGAAACATCACTGCTGTGAGTCTCAGTGAAGCTTGTTGTCTCTGACCGTGAAAGGTGCATGGACTCTGTAAACTGATGCTTCGTCTGTTATGGTTGCTTGTAAAAAAAAAACAAAAACAAAAACAAGCTTAAACCCACAGCTAACCCACTGACTCCACATTACATTTCCTGTGCTCATCCCACAAAGCACCATGGTAACTGAAGTTCCAAACTTGCAGGAGGATTTTTCCTCAAACAGAGGACAACGTGAGTTTGGGTTTGGATGTTTACTGTGTTTCAGTAGCTTCATTAATCGTGCTTTGTTACTTCAGACACGACAACCATGACTGTGACTTACGGGGCGTTCCAGTTGTCATTGAAAGTTGCTGGACTGCCCCCTCGAAGTCGGAATTCCTACTTGTATACTCGGGCAAACCCAGAGGACCTCAAGTTCAGAGTCAGAATTCTGACTTCAAGGGGGCGGTCCTTCCAATTCGCAACCCGGAGTTCTACTCGGCAAATGACTTCCAATGACAACTGGAATGCACGATCAGCATCATGTGACAGCATACAGTTTCACATTATGTGACGTTTAGATTTGATTTGGATTGTTTAGACGTGTTTGAGGTCTGGCGGTGGACCCATCAGAGCATCACAAGCTAAAGAGGAACAGCACAGAGAGATTTCACAAAGACTGAACACTCGAGTAATGAACTTCCTGTCAGACTCTGGGTCGCAGAGCATTGGATGGTTGTTTCCACTGAAGGGAAAATGAATGTTTATTTGTGCTTTTTGGTGTTCATGTCAGCAGTCTGTGCTTTATTGTTTGTATTTATTTGTTTTTGTTTGTTTGGTTCTGTGTAAATCACATGCGGCTCAGAGTCACATCAGTCAGCTCCAAAAGAGTTGAATTTGTTTTAAATAACGTGGATAAGTAATTTCTAGAAGTGACTGATGTGAGTCTAAACACAAACTGTGAATAAGTGTGTGTGTGTGTGTGTGTGTGTGTGTGTGTGTGTGTGTGTGTGTGTGTGTTGGGGGGGGAGTTTAACAGAACACAGAGGAGAAGTAACAGAAAATATAGAGTTTGATGTAGACACACATACTGTATATTTCTGAGAGTGCTGATCCAGAAACAGGCCAAACCACAAGATCACTGTCAGCTGGACAGTGCTGCGTTCAGGTGCAATCATTTTATACCAAGAAAATAAAAAGGTGGGATGTTTAATTATAATTCTTTGGGGCTATTTTTAATAATGACAGGACCGTGTTGAATAACATCGTGAACAGGATGTTGTGTATTTTTCTCTCTGACCGTGAATCCTGCGCATGCTATGGCTTCCTTCGATCCAACAATAAGTAATACATAACCAATATCAATGTTGATATCGATACTTTTATCATAAAAAGCAGCTTATTTGTTTTCACATATTTTAGCATCGATCCTCCCACCTCCTCAGAGAGGAACTGACAGCTTCTTAGATAAAAATATAGGACCAAGCTGACGATGCCGGACCACCTGCACAACGCACAGCATCAGCTCCTGAAGCTGCGTCTGCTCCAGTCTTCTAACCTCGCATGCTGAGTCGTCACTATGAGGAAATCTTTCAGCTGCATCTGCAGCTTGCAGAGTGTTTGCTCATGAAGCCGAGACAGAGTGAAGAGCTGGATGGGTTTCTCTGTTCAGTCCCTCCTCTGTGCTGTGGGTGGAAACACGTCCGTCAGCACTGAACAGCTGACAGTGTCCACAGGTAACCTGTGGTTCAGACCTGTGAGGACGGCTGAGTGCATCAGCGATGTAATTTAGTTTTATGATGCTGTGAAATCGTATTTTATGGAGGAGCTGAACAAATGAATGCTGATGATCTGTGGTTTGACACTGAGCTGCTGTCAATAAACACTCACCTGTAACACACTCTGTCTCCACTGTGACAGTTCTGCTAAAAGTGGACTCTGGTAGAAATAAAATAGAGACACAATAGAAGCACTTAGTTCGTTCACACAGCTGCAGTCCACTTTGTGAACCTGTTCAGTCAAACAAACAACAACGGTTTGTAGAAGAATCTCTGTGTTCATCTGCTGAACCCCTCAGGCCCTGTGCACACCTGCATTCACATCATCCTGGGTGATCTAGTCACAGGTGCATTCTGGGAGCAACAGCATATTAAGCCACATTTAGACGAGAGCATCCCAACTAAAAATGGAAAAGTCTTTCCTTTGCATTTTTAAATAAATCTGTGTTTACGCGAACAACCCAAAGCTCTGTAGTTTGCATGCCAGGCAGGTAGTTGGTGGTGTCACTGTAATGACATCGGAGTTGCTGAAGTTGTTCACTTCCTGCTAAACCCTACGCAGCCACAAATTAAAAAAAAAAAAAGAAGAATTCCCCATAGATTGAATTCTTAAATCATTCTACGAACACTCAAATTCACCTCATCAGACTGTCAACAACTGACAAACAAACAAACCGGCCCAAACAGCCGATGTATAAGGAACTATGAATACTGACAACATACAGTTTTATATATTGGATCATGTCTCCTCGTCTGTCACGATGTCACAGCAGATAAAGGAGAAAAGGCAGATTTGAAGGGCCTGCGTTCTGTCAGAACGAAAAAAAAAAGGCGCCGATGATTCAGGATGGCTCAGGCATGAGCACAACAGTCAGTGTGCGAGCGACAGCACAGTGATATTTGCATCAAGCAGATTTAAATACGTGTTCAGCGATTGTATGTCGCTTGTGTTTCTTCTTGCGTCAACATGCTGGAGCGAGCCAAATCCACGCCCAAGAGGGGCCAGAGGAAGGCCATGTCTAAAGCCGCCGAGACCAGGAGGAGGAGGAGGAGAACCCGGAAGGAGAGCCCATGTCCATCATGAACTCCTGTGTGAGCCACATCTCTGAGCGCATTGCCGCTGAGGCCTCCCGTCTGCCACCCGGTGAGCTGGCCAAGCACGCCGTGTCCGAGGGCACCAAGGCCGTCACCAAGTACACCGGCTCCAAGTGAAACCCGTCTACCAACAACACAACGGCGCTTTCAGAGCCACCACCTCTTCAAGTCGGAGCTGTTTCCCGGGAACACTTTGGCCGGTTCAGTGTGCTGGTCCCTTTTATCGATAGCTGTATTGATTATTAATTACATTAAACTTGCTGTATGTTTTTTGCAGATTTCTTTGTTTCAGAGGAACCAGGACACTAACAGCCAGCCAACAGCAGTCTGCCAAAACTCACTTGCTGTTTCGCTCTGACAGTAAAAGTCTTTACACATGATCAACGGTTGGATCTTTGCTGTTTTAACAGGGACAATCACTGATGCATTTAATGTACTGAAACCATTTATTGTCCTCAAACTGAGCCAAAGCCTGCGGCTGGTGAAACCAGTCCACGATTTCCACGTTTCCTCACAAAGCTCCACATGCAGGTTGAAGTCACCACAAGGTGGTGCTGTTTCATGCTCGTCTGAAGCCCTGACGGTATCAGAAAAAATAGTCGTTTTTCAAATTAATCTGAGGTTCTTTACACGTTACTCATCACGTGACACTCAGATTTCACTGATGTTCCAAACTGTATCACTCTGGTTTATGTCACCTGAGTTTATGAATTTCACATGGGACAAACATTAGATTTTTAAGGGCAAACCGACCACAAAGTCTGTGATCTTGTAGCCTTGAACTAACGGCGGTCTTTCAGTTTTAACTTCCTGTGCGCAGCAACAAATCATATGTTGGAGTCTATCATCCCGTATGATCTCTGAGTGGATTGTATTCACATTTTTTATTTTCCATATGTGGCCTGTATAGCAGGTCTTCTCTATGGAACGACACGCGTGGAGCAGATGGTTGGTGCTGACAGCACAGCAGCAGGTTTATCCGGAGGGCCCATGATGTCAGCGTGGACGCAGAAGGGACCGGCTGTGTGCTCTCTGCGAGGACGACGCCGCCCGATGAGCTTTCATTCACGGCTAAAGTGACCAAAAAAAAACCTCCCAGAAAACAAACCGTCGTCCAAACAAAAACACGACTTTAGCAGAATCAACCTCAGCGCACTAGCTTAACTGTGAAGTGCTTTCTAACTTAGATAACATTATAGACACGTTAGCTCTGCGTGTAATCCTCTGGAGATTACCCAGAATTCACCACTGTTCACTGGACGTGTTTTCAACAGCTGATGGCGTAATTTCCCATTTAGCGGAGTTCACTCAGAGCCCATCTAACTATGTTACAGATACATTATTAATGAACCCAGTTTTTTTAAATTAATTTGTTCAAATATGAATCAATCAACATGATTCTGTTCAGGATTATTTCAGTAAAATCTGTGTCTGATTTTCTGTTTCTGACTCAGGCAACATTTGAGGATGACAGCTGATTTTTTAAGCTGTTCTTCATCACCTACTCATCCTCAGTCATGCTGCCGTCACTCCCACGCGGTCCTTCTGTGGATCTGGAGCTTCTTCCTTCACTCGCTCTTGTTTTTAAGCTAACACCAACATGTCCACTTGTCTGAACCTCCTCTCTTTATTTCCTGCAGTTTCAGATTTCTGTTTCCGGGAACGCCCCTTTGAAATTGATTTGCTCCCGCCGTGGAGGAGGAGCTTATTTTGAACATTTTCCTCCAATAGTGGCTCAGCTACAGCTGGCGCCTCTCCCGGCCTGGACCAATCAGCGCCGCCGCGGCTCTGACGGCTCCTTTAAGAAGCCGCTGTTGGCCGGCGGATCGTTTCATTCCTTCACCCGCGAACGCAGCCGACGCCATGGCCAGAACCAAGCAGACGGCCCGGAAGTCCACCGGAGGCAAAGCTCCCAGGAAGCAGCTGGCCACCAAGGCTGCCCGCAAGAGCGCCCCGGCCACCGGCGGCGTCAAGAAGCCTCACCGCTACAGGCCCGGCACCGTGGCTCTGAGGGAGATCCGCCGCTACCAGAAGTCCACCGAGCTGCTCATCCGCAAGCTGCCCTTCCAGCGCCTGGTCAGGGAGATCGC
>JAQLOL010000013.1:422961-436873 GCA_029783665.1 Naso thynnoides | reverse complement strand
ATTACATCTGATTTGGACCGTGAGACTCAGATTGTGACGTGGTGTGTCTGAGTGGTGTAGCCGTAGCTAGCTGTCAAAGATGACGGACCTCATGCGGGACTCACATCGTGTACCGACAGACCCCCCCCCCCATTTTTGCCATGTGAAAAAAACAGCACATTTGTCGATCCGCTTTGCAGTGTTTGCGGAGCGAATGTTAAGATGCCGCGGTTTTATTGCCACTTAGCCGACCAGATCTCAGTGAGCAGCTGCACTTCCATAATAATACCTGAGATAATGCCCCACCTGTCCGTCTGTCTGTCTGTCTGTCTTCAGGTGTGTGATCTGACCTTCACCTGCCAGTCGTCTCTGCAGCGCCACCTGTCTGTCCACAGAGCTGCACGCCGGCTCAGCTGCCACCTCTGCTACAAGAACTTCAGCCACAGTCCGTGTCTGCACCTGCAACAGCATCACCGTGGCAACCCAGGCAGTTCCAGCCCCCGAACTAGTGACAACCTTCAGGATGAGGAAGATAACAGCAACACCAAAGGAGAGAGAAGGCGAAGAGAAGAGGGGAGTAAAGAGGAGGAGGAGGAGAAAGCCTGTCTCCCATTTTCCACCAAGGCTCCTGATTGGTCCAGATGCACCAAGCGTGTGCACAGAAAACCTCAGTGGTGGGTCGACTACCAAACCCCAATGAAGAGGAGGCAGGATGTAGAGAGGTGGAGGAGACAGCAGGAGAAAGATGGGGAGAGGGGGACAAACAGAAAGTGGCTTAAGGAGGAGAGGGAGGAAGAGGAGAAACATTTTTTTCTCAGGGAGGAGGGAGGAGCAGAGGAAGGAGAGAAGGAAGGAGAAATAAAAGGAGACAGAGAAGTAAAGAATGAGGAGAAGGTGGAACAGGAGAGATGGCCTCAGAGGCCAAGGAGGAAGATGGTGGGTCCACCCATCAGATACCTCCTGGAGTCAGAAGAGCAGTTTTATGGTCCAGTAATCGCCAATGAGAGAGAGAGAGCATTTAAACAGAGTGCAACACCACAGAGGAAGAGCGGTTCAGGGGGCGGAGCTTCAGATGACGCAGCGATAATTGATAGGCTTGAGGACACTGAGCGGACAAACAAGCAGACAGTCACAGAGACACAGATGGGTGGGACCGAACAGGTTAGAGTGAACAGACCCCAAGGAAGAGGAGGAAGACCAAATAAGGTTGTGCTGTACCGTGAGGCTGGGGTTGGGCCTTCTAAGATGATTGACAGGTCTGACACCGTGGAGAGACAGGTAGGTCAGATGGTCACAGAGCAACAGACGGGTCACCTGATTGCAGAAAGGCGAAAGACCCTCCTCCCAGCCTCTACCAAGGCTCCTGATTGGTCGAGACACACAAAGCGTATGTGCAGAAATCTGCGGCGGCGGGTCAACTACCGAACCATCCTGAAAAGGAGGCAGGGCGTACAAAGATGGAGGAGATGGCAGGAAAGAGATGAAGAGAAGAGAGGGAACAGAGAAAGCCTTCGTGAGAAGGAGCAAGAGGTGAAACCAGTCTTTTTGAGAAAGGAGGAAGGAGATATGGAAGGAAAGGAAGAGGAGAAGGAGGAAAAGGAAAGACACACAGAGGTGGCGAGGATGATGGTGGAACAGCCTCGGAGGCTGAGGAGGAAGATGGTGGGTCCACCCATCAGATACCTCCTGGAGTCAGAGGAGCTGACACATGGTGCAATAACAGCCAATGAGGAAAGAGTGAGAGCATTTAAACAGAATACAACACCACAGAAGAAGAACAGTTCCGGGGGCGGGGCTTCAAATGACACAGCAGTGATTGAAAGGCCTGAGGACACCGAGCAGACAGACAGGCAGACAGGACAGACAGTCACAGAGAGGCAGACAGGTGGGACCAAACAGGACAGAGTGGACAGACCCAAAGGAAGACAAGAGGGACCAAATACGGGCGAGCGTTACAGTGAGACTGGGGGTGGGGCTTCTGCAATGATTGACAGGTCTGACACTGTAGAGAGACAGGTGGGTTGCCTGATCACAGAGAGGCAGAAGACCCTCCCCCTAGCTTCCACAAAAGCTCCTGATTGGATGAGAATCAGAAAATATGTGCACAAAAATCCCCGATGGTGGGTTGATTACCGAACAAGAAGACAAGACAGAGACAGGTGGAGGAGACTGCAGGAGAGAAATGAAGAGAGGAGGAGACACAGAAAGAGGTGTAGGGAGGGAGAGAAGGAGGCACAGGTAGAACAAGTCTGTCTGAACCAGGAGGGAGGAGGAGAGAAAGGAGGGAAGAGAAGAAGAGTTGGTGGGGGAGAGAAGGAGAGACAGATGGAGGTCAAAAAGGAGATGGTGGAGCAGCCACAGAGGCCGAGGAGGATGATGGTTGGTCCACCAATCAGATACCTCCTGGGGTCAGAGGAGCTGTCACATGGTGCAGTAACAGCCTATGAGTTCAGAGCATGGGCTGTTAAACAACACAGAAAACCAGAGAAGAGGAGCAAAGCGGTGGGCGGGGCTTCAGATGATACAGCAAAGATTGACAGGCCTGAGGTTACAGAGCAGACCAACAGGCAGGCAGGTACGACTGAACCCGACAGAGTCAAAGGAGCCAATGGCAGCGGAGGAAGATCAGAGGACGTGGTGATTGACAGGTCTGACTCTGCAGACGGACAGACAGGTCGGACGGTCACACAGAGACGGACGGGTTTGAAGAGACAGATTCACCTGGTGCACATTGACCTGCAGAGCCAGGAGGTGACCGTCATCTCCCCCTGCTGTGTCCTACTGCAGCGCCTCCCTCTGATTGGCTGAGTGTTTAAAGGTGCTACAGAAAACGTGCGGTTGTGTTTGTGGAGTTCAAGGTTTCATCTGTTTTCGTTGGGGTTGAATATAACGTGTTAAAACACTGGTTTGATCCTTTGGACTGCCTGACGGAGCACATGTCAATGTAAATTTGTCAGTGTTCGGTTGTTGGAGCGCAGTCCTGTTTGTTTGTCCGTGTTCAGACTCGACGCATATTCAGATTCAGCACGACTCACCAGACACATCAGTTCTAACTTGTCTCACACTAAATGCAGTTAGCAGTTTCAGACGTGATGAGAACACGTTAACAGGCAGGTTGGAACTTGACTGTCAAACGTGTCGTATCTGCAGTTCGACACAGATGTGCTGCAGCCCAAACAAACATGGCCGCCTCATGTCAAAAACGTTAGTTAAATGGATTCGTTGTTATATGGTCAGTGCTAGGGCTGAGTATCGATAAGGACTTCATGATACGACACATATGATATCCACCGAGTTCACTGAAAGTGTAAAAAGAGCTGCTGAACACGTTTTTGTGAACGATGTGTGTAGTCTGATTACATCACGTTATATTGATAATTCAGCTGACAAATCGAGTCAAAACAACGTAATTCAAAATTTCCTTTCCAGTTTATTTGAATGGTAGTGGCAAATGATCAAACACACTGATGTAGCTGCCCCAACATCGAAGTGAGAAATGCACCTTAAGTGCACTCGTCCACTTTAACCGGACGCACTGAAAGTGAAGCTATGAGTGCATGAGTGATGTTTAGTGTCACTGAACTTCAGGGTTGGGTTTCAGCAAAGACTTCATAATATGATACAAGTCATGATACAATACAGATATCATGAAAATTCTTCGATTTTCCGATTTCTCAGCACAGCTCCAGTCAATGCACAGAATTTTTACATCTCACATGACAGTTCAGATTAAATGAGTACTCACAAGACAAACGTGGCGGTTACTTCACACCTGAACCGAACGCCACACTTACAGAAGGCCACTTGGTCTTTTTATCAAATGTTTATATCAGACGTTTAACAGACAGTTTGTGACAGAAATAAATTCATTAAATGTCTGAGCTCTGTTTTATATGTTCATTTTGTTACTTGCTGCAGGAGGAATAAGTGCAGTGTTACTGACAGAGAACCTTCTGATGCCAGCATGACTCTAAAAGGACCCAAATTCATTTCTGATGTCATTTTATGCTTGGTTGATTTTTTTTCTTTGCTATATATTTTGAAAACTATTTATTTCTGCATTTAGTTTTCTAGGTATTCATTAAATATCTTGTTTTTCATTGCCTCATCATTATTTCCATGGTCACTTTCTCACTTTATGGGAAGAAAAAGTTTTTGTGTTACATCAGGATTTCCTGCTCTTATGTCTTGTATAACAGTTCATAAACACTTTGTTCAATTGTAACAATAAATTTTATAATGAAATTATTTGTTATATTTCTGATTTTGATCATCAGCTTTTAGAAGAAGCAGTAGTTATGGTTGTCAACAGCAAATGAAAAAATGAAAAAGACAGACAGGCCCCACCCCTCTGATAATATGCGATACATTAAATTAGGACCCATGCAAACATGAACTCAATGAATAGTTCCAGCTGTCAGATCCCAGGAAACGCACAGATTAAAACCAAAACAAGAAACAGTAACCAGAAGAAAGTGATTGGCACAGTCAAGGAAAGTTGTGATGTGAGATGTGAAAAAAAAAACGATACGTCTTCCTCTGTGTGTAAAGTTGATGTATTAATACAAAAACTGCTCATGAAGTTGAAAAAAAGATTTCTGAAATTTAAAAAATAAATTCCATTTATTTCAAAGATACATATGAAACACACCGTTGACCATCCGTGACACGATGCAGGTCTTTGTGACATCCACGCGCTGCATCACAGGCTTAGTGAAGGTGACTTGACCTTCAGACTTGATGACGTCAGGAAATCATATTTATTGTCCCGCTGCGATAATAACCTGCCATGGTCAAAGGTCAGAGGGTCAGAAGGTCAAAAAAGTTCATCAAAATTCATCCTCATAAGACGTCACATCATGACGTGTTTCAACCATCTTCAAATGTGACGTCGCACTTTCTCGTTGGACTCCTTTTCTGACGTCAGGGTGGTTTCAGCTCCACCACAGACTTTTCTTACGTCAGAAAAGAGGCGTGTCCTCTTCAGAGATTCAGCTTCCCACTGAACAGGTCCTCCTCTGTTAATCATCTGACGTCAAACTAGCGTCACGCAAGGCTCCGTGTCGCACACCAGCTAGATTACGGTAACGTCTCCCTCCGTCCATTACGGTAAAACAGGAGCAACAGGAAGTGAAGTCAAACCAAAGCGGCGGGGTCTCGTTGTTTTGAAGATGAGGATGAGCTTCGCGCTGAAATGACTGAAAGTGGCGCTCAGGTCAGAAAATAAGCGCGTTACTTCATATTTGTCAGGTAATCAGAGTATCGCTGTTTAAACCGAACCATCAGTTAAAGTGAGATGGTCGTTAAACGTTAAACTGGTGACAGCGACGAGATTTGAACCAAAGTGTGAATCCTCGGAACTTCAACACCTGATGACTTTCTGCTGATTCTGTTGGTTTGGCTTTCAGACAAAAGTAACTGAGTAAATCAAACGTTTCAATCACCGAGTGGACTGCACGCCGTCAACAGTCATGTTTGTATTGTTTGTTACGTCGAAAGAATCCCTAAAGTCTCACATATTCAGCAGGTGATGTCACTTCCTGAATGTTCTGCTGCCGCACAGACGGGACAGCCTGCAGCAACTTTTCAGCTTTATTCGCACAACATGAACCCAGATATTTATTTTCATTGCTTATATTTTTCACCTTTATGTCTGGCTTCTTGAAACGGAAAACAAACAAAACAAAACAAAAACAAAAAACAGGTTATTGATCATTTTATTATTGTTATGCTTTACCGCCCCAGTAGCTTCAGGGTTTAGACCAGCTTCCATCTTGATGGAATTTTTTCTTCATCTCCACTTGTTTAATTTTTTCTAATCTCTTCTATTGCTGCCGAATGACGGCATCAAAAATCATAAAAATATGTCACATGATAGAACTTAATGTAAAGCTGTTTAACAGCCAACATGGTCACAGACAACCTCCAGTCGGTGCAGTCTACATGCTGGTGCAGTCTACATGTCGGTGCAGTCTACATGTCGGTGCAGTCTACATGTCGTTGCAGTCTACATGTCAGTGTGGTCTACATGTCGGTGCAGTCAACATGTCGGTGCAGTCTACATGTTAGTGCAGTCTACATGTCGGTGCAGTCTACATGTCGGTGCAGTCTACTTGTTAGTGCAGTCTACATGTCGGTGCAGTCTACATGTCGGTGCAGTCTACATGCTGGTGCAGTAACATGTCGGTGCAGTCTACATGCTGGTGCAATAACATATCGGTGCAGTCTACATGTCGGTGCAGTCTACATGCTGGTGCAGTCTACATGCTGGTGCAGTAACATGTCGGTGCAGTCTATATGCTGGTGCTCTGTATGAACAGCAGAGTGATGAGCTGTGCTTTGCTGCAGCTGTTTGCACGTCTGGAAGCTCGTCGCTGTCTGAAGGACATTGAACCTCGTCTCTTTCCTGAAGATGGAGGGCCTGACCACGGTGACTGACCACACCTATTTCCTGTCACCACATGTCACTTGACCTTAATGAGTTGCAAAAATTGCAGCAGGAGCCAGATGATAAGTCTGTTAATAACCCTCGTAACACGTGTGTTTGACTCAACAGGTGAGGTGGTGGAGCTGTACGGAACAGAGGGAACAGGTGAGGTCATTCTACAGGAGACAGTTTTTCCTTTAAGCTGGTCTGAACTTCCTGCAGTCTGCGTGTGTATGTGTTATATGTGTGTCTAAGGTAAGACTGAGCTGCTCTACCACCTGCTGTGTCGCTGTGTGTTGCCGGTGACAGCCGGCGGTCTGGAGGTGGATGTTGTATTCGTGGACACCGACTACAGTCTGGACATGTTACGACTGGTCAGCATCCTGGACAGCAGACTGAATGCAGGTACATGCATGTTTATAGTCAGTGTTGTTGTTGTTGTTGATGAGAAGTTATTTAAAAAAAGTGCAGTAGTGCCCCCCTCAGGACGGACCACATGTCCACTCCTCTGTAAGAGGACTGCAAGACCAAACCAAGTCATCAGGATGTCCCAGATGTTGTTTGAATGAACTCTTCGGCCTGTAGACACGGCAGACTGTAATCTGTCTGTCTCTGACTCTTTAGCTCGTTCTACCAGCTCGCCCTCGACCACCTCAGACGATGCAGTGTTGCGTTCGTGTCTGTCTCGCCTCCTGGTCGTCCACTGTTGCTCCTCCTCCCAGCTTCTCCTCACCCTCCACTTTCTGGAGACCTCCCTGTCATTGCGGCCCGGCCTAGCACTCCTCCTCATTGACAGCATCTCGGCTTTCTATTGGTTGGACCGCTGTGAGGGCGGAGCCAGCATTGCCAAGCAGGAAGAGAAGCTCAGCAAGTGTGCAGAGCTGCTGGGCCGACTGCTCAGGTAGCTTTTCATCCATCAGATGGTTGTAGTGAGCAGTGAGGGGCTTTCCAAGGTCTTTCACTGGGAATCTGTTGTCCCTCTTGTACATTTAAGATTTTCCAAGGTGATACAAAAAAAAAATCATTGAGTAGTGAGGGTACTAAATACCTCAAATTGAATGAATGAATGTATTATTGTCAAACTCATGAGAATAAAGCTTTTTCTTGTCTGATAGCAGATGATGATTTGAGGAGTCCCACAGCGGTCTGTTAGTGTTTCAGTGCATCTCTCTCGTCCAGCTCCACGCAGTTTGAGGACTGAAGCTGTTCTGGAGGAATGTGATGGAACAGACTCATTACCTGCTCTGTCTTGTCTTTGACTCCTCTCAGGGATTACAGAATCACTGTCTTTGCCACGTGCCACACAATCAGAAGGAGCTACGGTGGACCCTCCTCTTCCTCTTCCTCTTCCTCTTCCTCCTCTGAGTACGACCGGCCATACCTCTGCCGCCCCTGGCAACGGCTGGTAAACCAC
Source organism: Naso thynnoides (assembly GCA_029783665.1). Classification (NCBI taxonomy): domain Eukaryota; kingdom Metazoa; phylum Chordata; class Actinopteri; order Acanthuriformes; family Acanthuridae; genus Naso; species Naso thynnoides. The sequence goes on along the minus strand of JAQLOL010000013.1, from coordinate 429,053 downwards.
CGGCTACTGTGTTCCAGGCAGGAGGCTGCAAACAACATGGCTGCTACAGAGGGAGGCAGCAAGGAGCAGAGGAGGCAGGTTTTCACCGTCCATTGCACCTCCTCCTCCTCCTCCTCCTCCTCCAGGACGAAGGCTTACCGGAGCAGTTCGTTTTACGTGACAGATGGAGGAGTGGAGTTCATCTGAACTGTCCCTGACCTGCTGCTCACAGGACTGTAGACTTCACCTCACTACTTTTATTCAAAAATGAAGTTCTCTTTATATTTTAGTTAATGCATAAAAGCTTTTGTTGAAGTTGAATAAAGATTCGTTGAGTTTCTCATTTGCACATCAGGAGGTGCTGAGGTGCAGCCGTCACTGCTGCAGGGCGGATCGATGGATCAGAACCGAAACTATTCTGGAGGCTCATAGTAGAATAAATAAAAACTCAAAGTACACGTTTAGTTCTGCTTTCATCAGTCATGCACATAATTATTGAAGTTCATAAGGAGCAAACATTGATGCATCAGTGTTTTCAGAATGCTCTATGTCAGTAAAAGGCTTAACAATAGCAGAAAGTGTTGTTTGAGTTTGTCATTCCTGGAAAAAAGATAAATGTTGATGACTTATCCTGCACTTGGTGTGTATCCTTGCTTTGCATCCAGTAAAACGCTCTTGAATCGTTAAGACAACAGCATGGACGTACACAGATAAGGATGCTGCTGGAGTCGAGAGTTTTTGGGGGTGGGGCCTCACTGATGGCTGTACAAAACATCTGTTTTACCTTCTAAACTGATTTGGGTGAGACTGGATCATACATGGAGAAAATATTTAGTCTTCTCTCTGACGCTCTGCGGCTGCTCAGACTCTGAACCGGACAGCCGGAGCTTCACTTGTTCTCCAGTTTTTCACACCGAACCCAGTTTATGAATTCAATCGATTTTGAAAACAAACTATGAACGACAAAGAAATTCCGCAGATAAAGTTTTACTTTTATTTTAACAATAAATACAACAAAAGTGAACTGAATTTCCCTTCTGGGGTTATAACCTGTCTACAGAAGTGCACTCAGTAGTCGGGGAAGTTGTTTGCATTCACACTGAAGCGTGCAGGAATTTGACAAAACATATTCACACATAACTCCTCTGTCATCATAAATCAAAACAAACACAAACCTAGAAAGTGAAAATTGGTTTTCATTTAAAAAAAAGTCTTCCTAGACCACAAATTTGAATTTATCGATAAAATCCATTTATCGCCCAGCCCTGCAGAGGGTGTAACCTGTATGGCTACTGGCTACCTAATCAATATCTGTGAGCAGCCCCCCCGGCCAGTTTGAACAGGAACCACGTAAATATGATGAAGCAAATAGAACTTCATCGGAGGTCAAAGGAATCCTTGGGGAGGTCCCGGTGTGTCGCTTGGTGGTTCCACTGGTCCTCTCAGATCGACCTTTTGACCCTGAAAGGGTCCCAGACCCTCAGGTTGGGAACCACGGGACCAAAAAAAGCTAAAAGCAGCTGAACATAAAAGATCTACTCTTCAGTGATGGGTCGCTGGTCATGGTTTGTATCTTGGTTGACCCTCTTGGTTCTGTGGGGAATGAGGAAAAACTTGATGAGTTCTTTGTAGAACATTTGATTTGATTTACAGTTCTAAAGTTACATTTCCAAAGTAAAGGAATTAATGATTAGATTAATAATTAGACAATATGTTTAAAGGCTGTGCATCGATGAGGTGGTCCGTATCTGAGGCATGTGCAGCAGCAGTCCGGCTCCACGCTGCTCCAGTCCGGGACTTCAGGTCTGATGACAGAGGCCGCTTCACCAGAGCGGCCCTCGAACAGATCCCTCCGCGGGGTCAGACACACTTTTTACACAACACAAACAAATGAAGCGCGTCTGGCGCCGACATAGACACGCCGTCACGTTTCACGCTCTCTCCCCCGGTGAGTGTCCCCCTTTTTCGTGGCGTAAACATTGAACTCTGCCGAGGGGTCGTTACCGCTCCGGTACGGTAGTTAATGTTTTCTGGGACCTACTTGTCCCGTTGTCGCTGACAGGCGGTGCTTCGGTCGTTCCCAAACATGGCCTCCATGACGGAGCGACCGCTTCAACTTTAATTTCGCAAAATTTCAGCGCAAACCTGCCCAGTTTTCCTTCCACCATCAACGGGAATGTTTCGTTGGGAAATCTTATCGTGCCAGACTTGTGAAACAGATGTGATCTTTCGGAGAAGTTCGCTGTTGGATTCAAACACGTCGGTCTAAGTTGTCTGGAAAGCTGGAGAGGAAAAAGAGAATTGCATCAAATCAGTAAGGAGGCTTTTTCCCCCTTTCTCTCGACACTCGTGCAGGTCTGCTCCTCGCTTTTTGGCCGCTTCGTGCTCCAACTTGACGCCAGTCTTTAACATTTAAAGTGGGGCGACGAATAAGCGCGCCGCGGAGCCGGGATGCACTCGTTTCTAGTGCGCGCTAACAGCTAGCCTGCTAGCTCATGCTAATGCTAACAGAGAAGTGATCAGTCAACTGGGCGGTCCGAGGAAGCTAACTGCTAACGGCTAACTGCTCTGTGCAATCTGGGATCGAAAACAGTTAATTAACCGTAATCACGTGACACCTGCTTTCTGGAGGAAGTGTTGGTTTGCATGTTGGCCTGTTTCCCCCACGTTTCAATGACACGACTCATCTAACGGTTATTGATCGGTGAAAAGCACGTTAGAACTCCTGTGACAGATGGTAACCAGGCAGTTCACACACACACACACACACACACACTGAACATCATCTGGACCAAACAGTGTTGTGTTGTCCAAATGATACCAGTCCAGACTAATAAGTTCCCTCTCTGATTGTTTAACCGCCCATCAGAGCTGCTGCTGCTTCCTGTGACTGTTTGACAGACTCACTTTAATTGGTTCATGAAAAAAGTCTTCGAAGAGCTTCACTTGTTTCTTCCTCTGTGTTCCTGTCGTTGAGAAGAACATGATGAATGCTCAGACTTGTGAAGACATGATCAGTGGTATTGTACAGATCAGCAGGAACTCTCGGGGAGATGCCAGAAGATGTTCAGAGTGTGTCTGGGGTCAGAAAGAGGCGAAGCGAGGTGTGTAAACAGCATCTGTGGTGATAGCAGCGTGGATGAACTTCAGTCCACGCAGCGACCTCGTTCTCATTCTCCAGCATCGCTCTGGTGAGACTGAGACTCAAACCTCCAGATGTGATCAGATCAGTTTATAATGTCCTCCAAAAGAACGTCTGTGTTGCTTCTGGGCCGTGTGTGTGTGTGTGTGTGTGTGTGTGTGTGTGTTAATGATGTTTACCTAATTTGCTTGTGTTCTGAGCTCCCTTTGTCACTACACTTCGGTGACACACACTGATGACCACTCATTTGCCTCAGCTGATCAGGCTTAGCAGCAAAAGGTCGGACAGATGAGTTCTGGAGCTCAGGAGCAGCTCAAGGTCACCAGAACCTGAAAACAAGATGGGAGCTCGTGTGGACCTCGCCCGCTCCTCGCCCGCTCCTCTCACAAGCACTCGGCCTCTCGCTGTGTCCGACCTGAGCTCTGTGGTGGCCGCTCGTGATGCTGTCCGGCGGCCTCGGTGTCGGGGTTGAATAGCTTCATCAGCCTCACGGCTGTATTCATGCCACCTGCAGTTTCTGTCTGACCTTGCTGACGGCGTCGGCAGGGTTCACCTTGATCAGGTGATCTCAGATGTTGAGGTTACTGTGTCCAATCCCTGTACATGTGACAGAACTACACAGTAACATTACAACATTAGACTGCAAGTCATGTTTTGGCAATTTAATCTAAAAAGAATCGGAAACTCCTTTGGTGTTTTTCCTCTCTTTATTTAAAATGATTGAAAAAAAAAAAAGAAGACTCGGAAATTATGACAGGCGTTTTGAAAACCAGTCAGCCAATGAATTGATCTGCAGATTGATCGATACTGAATGTTTCCCACAGAATCAGAAAGTAATTGTGGTGGAGGTGGGGGGGGCTGCAGTCTCGATGTAACATGATGGAAAAAACAGGCTTTATATTTACTCAATCAGCATTTGATTGGTTTGAGTCTCCCTGTCTGTAACTAACATAACGCTGGTTGTCCGTAACGATGGTCACAGTTTTTTTAACATGTAATCAATAAAGAAAAATCATGTGATCAGGACGGGTTGAACCCGGCTCGTGTCAGATCTGTTTGCAAAACAAAATACTTTCAGACATTAAGGGTCAGAGTTCAAAATGAACCGTAACGCTAATCCACTAACATACGTGTCAACACTGACAGCAGCTCAGTGACCAATCAGAGGCCGCATGCAGCTGCTCAGTGACCAATCAGAGGCTGCATGCAGCTGCTCAGTGCGAGCGTAGCCGTTAGCTACATTAGCTCTGCTGTTAGCGCGATGCTATGATGAAGCTGTCGAGTCTTCGCCTTTTAAGAACGCAGCTGGTTAACGGCTTCGCTCGTGTTCAGCTGCTGCTACCAACTTATTGTCAGCACACACACACACACACACACACACACACACACACACACACACACACACACATTCACTTTGTCTTTTATTCCAACTCTCTTCAGTTTAGCGGCTAACATCTCTAGACATAAGTCCAGTTTACTTCCTGCCTCTGAGACAACAGGAAGCTCGTCTTCTTCGTTGGTTTCACTGATAAACTAAAGGCCACATCGCCATCCGCTGTGTCGGCGTATTTAACGTGATATTATTCACTGCTGCTGTCTGAGTGATTGAACAGGATGTGCAACTCCGCACATAGAAAATCTTAATCTGTTTGTGGCGGGCAATGTTGATGTAATGGCGGGCCGCCACTAATAAATGACTGTGTGGGAAACGCTGTTCTGAAAATAAAGTAACTTGCAGCCCATGAAGACTGTTTCCACATCTGATCAGTAATTATTAGTCAGATCGGATGAACTGACCGAATACTGTGCAGCAGGAAAGCAGTGTGTTTATGAAGGGAGGTAAAGAACAACAACCAGCTCTCTGTCAACAGGAAAGACGGTTTTCAAATGAACCCACACAAAACGATTTAGACACAAAAAGATAAAAACAGCAGGGGTCAAAGGTCATGGATTCTTTGTTTACTGATTGGGTGTTGTGAGGAAGTGTGCTCTCATTGGCTGGATGAGCTGTCAGTCATACCCTGTTAGCGTGCTATCAGTGGGTCACTGGGTCACTGCTGTAATCCAGTCTGCTTTACTGCTGTGTGAGTGAGGGGCCGGCTCCATTATGGGAAAAACGAAAACACCCAGCGTGATTATTTGGACTGTTGTTGAAATCAGGATTATTTAACCGAGTAATTCTTTGGCTTTGAGAGCGTCATGCCTTCACTGAGCTTTAACTCTGGTGTTTCTTTCAGACGCTGCTGTCCTCACTAGACTAATAAATAATATGTATAAATATAAAAAATAAAAAAATATGACCCATTATGTTGCAGTGCACTGCCACGACCTGCTGCAGACTAAATACACAGAATATTCAGTGTATCTGTAATGTGTGTTTCACACTGGGGGCATTTTTGGGCTCATGTCCTTGGTGAGAAATAGAGTGATTGCGTGATAATTTCCTCTCGCCTGCGGGAGCCGCACTGACATGCAGCTTAGTTTTAAAGAGTGTCCCGGTTAAAGCGGCGGGGGAAGCAGCTGTGACCGTGGAACATTTAGCACCTGATGGCGGTTCTGTCCGACCCGTAGAACCAAAGTGTCTCTCCAGCAGTGTTGGTTTTATCTTTCTCCATAAAGGCTCACTGTCAACCTCCAAAGCAGCAGGAAAGGTGATGCTTTGTGACTCGCTGCTTTTAGCTGGTAGCCTGGGCGCAGACAAGAGACTCCGCCCACTCTACGGAGAGGACTCGATTCTCTTGGTCTGCTGCTCCCTCCACTCGAAGTGATTCTCAGAGAGAGATCAGACTAGATTTTACCTCAGAATGAATATGCATGAGTGGTCATTACGCCACTGGGGGTGTTTCACCTCCTGTGGAGTGTGTGTACAGGGAAGTCTGGCTGAGTGCAGCGTTTCCCACACAGTCATTTATTAGTGGCGGCCCGCCATTACATCAACATTGCCCGCTACAAACAGATTAAGATTTTCTAT
>JAQLOL010000013.1:390565-403649 GCA_029783665.1 Naso thynnoides | reverse complement strand
GTTTGAAACCGGGTTCCAGAGTGGAATTTTTTGAAACTGCAACCTTCTTTGCAGCTGCATAAGCTGACAATGGAGCACCTGTGAAAGCAGTGACTATGCTAATGCTAACGCTAACGCTAACGCTAGCGCAAGTCAATGCATTCCACTCTAGCCACCACCAAACTCTGATTAAACACTCCACAGTGCAGCCAAAGTAGGTGGAATATGACGACAGTCTGTTGAGGTGAATTTAAGTGTTTGTGTCAGAATTTAGAAGTCAAACTGCGACTGAATTTCTTTGATTTGTGGCTACTTCAAATAAAAATAAATAAAAAGTGACAGCCCTGATGTGAATGCACAGCTGCCTGATGTGGCGAAAAACTTAAGGTTTGAGTCACGTTGTTGTTGATAGGTCTGGCCATTGCCATGTTTCCTTCAGTCCTGCTCAATATTGAATTTCGTTGGTTTGAGAAAAAAATAAATAAAAACTAAAATTTTGCTACCTGATTTTAAGTCAGACATAAACTAAGACACAAAGTCCTGAAATTTCTTTAGTTTCATGTCAGTGAGGAGACCTTGCTGATGTCAGTGATGTCATTGTGCTGTTGGTGTTTCCATGGTAACATGTGATGTAGATGATGACGTGGCTTATGTTACTCCTCCTCCTCCTCATGTACCTTCTCTTTGACTTCCTCGACCTTGTTCCCCTCTTTCACCTCTCCCCACTCTTCCTCCTCCTCCTCAGGGTCGAGGCTCAGGTTTCCCCGGCAGAAGGAGATCCAGGGGAGGAGGTGTTGGAGGAGGAAGAGGAGCACGAGGAAGGAGCCGACTGAAGACTCAGGACAGTGTGACTGTGTCACCTGGAGTAAGAATGCACACACACTCACACTCACACACACACAGTTGAATCTCTGTGGTAACAAGAGTTTGTAGATTTATTTGTTTCATGTTGATCGGTAGTTGATCGATAGCTGATCTTAAAGATATTGATGATTCTGTGTCTTTTTTTCAGTGTTTGTATGTGGAGCCGTTTCAGCCGAAGGAGGAGGAGGAGAACTCCATGCACAACACTGTGGTGATGTTCTCCACCTCTGACCACTTCACCCTCAAACAGGTACACCTTCACCTGCACTCACCTGAGTCTCCTTTAAAGTCACTTAAATTCAAATAAACAACACACAACTCTTTTTAAATCCCACATCAGCGTCCAAAGTCCCGGCTGTCCACCAGCCAACTGTTGGAGGGATTGTGATGAGTTCAGACATAATTAGCAGTTATCATCTTCTCAGTCCTCGGACTTTTCGTCTAGCGCCGCCATCAGGTCAACGTGTGAATGTGTCCGATACTTTGCTTTCTGAGAAAAACCTGCAAAACTTATGACCATTTTGCAAACATGTTGACGTTCCAGCACCTGGTTGTCATAACTATGTTATTACTTGAGAACTCAGGACTAGGACTGATGACTCTGTGGTTACAGCCACATTACTCAGTTGTTATTAAAGGTGTGTCAGTATTTCTGCATTTCTGCCTGGCTTCCTCACTAATACGGCGTTTAAACAGTCCTTATACGGAGCAGTTTGGAGATGCTGCTGTCCCCGTTTTATTTTGAAAACTCTGACGATGAATCTTACTGTGGACGCGCAGACACAGAGGAGTGTGGCGGTCGTACATACCTGTTGACCTGTTGAAAGTCTTTGTCCACGACCAGAGTTTCCTCAGGAGATAGATACTGTTCCTGGTACGGCTGGAGTATGTCGCCGAACTTGCTCTGAGACGACTCCCAGTCCGCATTTTCCGCCGCTATGGCCACTTTAGACTCTGGCGTTACTCAGAGAAACAACTCCACCTCGTCATCCATCCAAATCACTGCTTACCGTCTGTAGTTCTGTCTTAAAATGCATTTGTTCCTGTTTACACCAGCATGTGCATGCTAGGTGTATCTCAGTGATCATGTGAGATGTTTTTAAGGCTTGTCAGTATGGATCCAGATTACAGCTGCAACGGTGCTAAACCGCTCATATGGACGAGGACCGTTTTTGTTTCAAGTCTCAGCCTTAAATTTAAAACAGAGTAATGTGGATGTAGCCTTTGACTTATTGTGACAGATTTACAGCAAACAGTCATGAACAAACTCACCAGCTTAACTTAATGCAAACTGTCTGAAAGAAAAAGAATATGCTTTATTTAAAAAAAAAAACATCTGCAGCCCTAAAGGATCATTTGACCCCATTTTAAAACATAAATACATTTGGCTAGAGGCCTCTGGACACGCTGTTCAACCAAACCTGTGTTCACTGAACCAAAAACATCAAAGCTGCCTGAACACAAGCAGCGGCGCGCGAACAAAATCCAGTTTGAAGCTAAAGAAGTTGTTTTGATCAGGAACTGGCCAATGTGATGAACATGATGAATGTGAGCAGATGATGATGCTTGGATCTGCAGAAACTGTTCAGTCTGCAGTTCAATACTCTAACAACCACTGTTGATCAGCCAGTAAATGAAACGTGTGTGTGTGTGTGTGTGTGTGTGTGTGTGTGTGTGTGTGTGCGCTCTTGCAGGACATGTGTGTGGTGTGTGGCAGCTTCGGGCAGGGAGCCGAAGGCCGACTGTTGGCCTGTTCTCAGTGTGGACAGTGTTACCATCCGTACTGTGTCAACGTCAAGGTCAGCGCATGAAAACGCACACACATAATATGATTATCCCGCCCATTACCTACTTACTCTGTCTGTAATCTGATTACACTTGTCAAAGTCTGATTACTCTTCCTGAATCTCGATCTCTCTGTTTCCTGTTGTGTCCAGATTACTCGTGTCATCCTAACCAAGGGGTGGCGCTGTCTGGAGTGTACGGTGTGTGAAGCTTGCGGCGAGGCCAGTGACCCCGGACGACTGTTGCTATGTGACGATTGTGACATCAGCTACCACACCTACTGTCTGGACCCTCCTCTTCATACAGTACCTAAAGGAGCCTGGAAGTGCAAGTGGTGAGTCCACCTGTCAGTCACCTGTCAGCGTGTGTGTGTGTGTGTGTGTGTGATTGATTGATTTTTGATTTGATTTGATTAATTCATGCTTGCACTGGGAAAAACTGCAGAACTTTACCAAACATACACAACGCTAAAAGAGAAGCGACATACAAACACTTTCAAGGTTAAAAATATTTCAGGGCAGTAAAGCAACCACGGCGGCCGTGCTGTATTATTTTACGGTTTAAATAATGTCCTTATTTAGCCTGACTGCAGTGTGCAGGGTTGAATTTTTCAGCCTGCTGGTCTTGGCCTTGGGTTCAGCCAGCTTGTGCTGGTTCCTCAGCGTCTCAGCAGTGCCGTTGCCGGGTGTTGGAGGTCGCAGGTCGTGCAGAGGGTGTTGCTCGTCGTGCGTGTCCCCGACCAGCTTCACTGCAGCCTCCTCCCTCCTGGTCTGGAGTGATGGTAGGCGTTGTGACATATTACCAGCTCTCCTTCTGATGATTTTGCAGGCACGCGTCTGAACTCGCTCTAGCTCTGCATGTTGTTTTTTAGAGCAACCCACCAAGAGCGCTGAGCTATATTCAAGACCCGGCCTGATGAGAGTGGTGGAGGTGGTAGTGAGGTCGTCTGCAGGTAGACCGTATCTCGCCATGACGGTGAGAGAGTGCAGCCGTTTGGAGGCAGTTTTTATTGCCTTCTCAATGTGCACATCTCCAGTCAGCTTTTGGTCAAGGTGGTATCCCAAATACTTTGTTGTTTCCACAACAGGTACCACCTGTCCCCCCAGCACCAGCGGGTGGAGGTTGTGGAGGGTCCCATGCAAAGAACATCCGTAGCTCGACCGACTTTTTCCCGTTAAGCATCATGTTGTTCTTTGCTGCCCATTCGTCCAGCCTTTGTGCCTCCAGGCGCATTGACGTGTCTGTCTTGATGTCGCATATGGGGATTGCTCTCGACAGCCCGATGTCATCCGCATGTCCCACATCAAGGGTGTCCTCAAACACAGCATCCCGGGTGGACATATAGAGGAGGAAGACATATGGGGAACCCCCCCCCCTTGTGGTACCCCAGATGTAACTTGGGCCCCATTTGCCACCACTCTTTGTCTCCTCCCTGTGATGTAACTGTGTAACTCAGCTGGCTGTCAGAGATGGGCACAATTTTAAGTCCAGTATGTTTTGCATCAGGGTCCCGTGGTCAATTCGGTCGAACGCCTTTGACATATCTGCCAACAGGACTCTCACCAGTGTTGGTTTGGAGTCGGTTTAAGTGAGCCAGGTGTGCATTGCTCTAACTAAAGCTGTTGTGGTACTGTGCTTGGGCAGATATGCATATTGGTTTCTGCACACGTCGAGCACTGTGGGCATAAGCTTTTTCAAAACAAATCGTTCTACTGTTTTCCCTACACATGAGGTTAGAGAGATGGGACGCCAATCTGAGATGGAGCCAGGGTCTTGGCCTTTGGGTGTGGGACGGACATTTGACTCTTCTGTTGTCTGGAACACGAGCAGTTGGCCAGATGTGTGATGACCGGGGCCAGGTCCTCTGCCTGTTCTTTAAGCAGCCATGTTGGAATGCCGTCCGGCCCGCTTGCTTTCCGGGGTCCAGCCGAGTTAGAGCTAGCTTCATCTCACCTATGTTACAAATGTCACTTTGTGTGGGAGGTCTCGGTGAGGGGGAAACGCAGTAGGGCGTCATTTTAGTCCATGGTTTGGCAAAGAAGTTGTTCAGAGCTTCTGCAGCTTTGTTTTCTTCTTCTCCCTGTATTTTAAATCTTGCATCGGATGATTTAGTTGGTCCTAGGCCGTTATTTCTAAAGTCCCACCACTCCTTGGGCTTCTTTTTCTGTAGGTTTTGCATTTCATTTTTGTAGTATCTTGTTTTTGGACAGAGTTTCTAATTTCTCTCCATGTTCCCACTTTCCCCCATTTATTATAGGCTTTTTGTGTGTGTGTGTCTGTGTGTGTGCGTATATTGCTTTCAGGTGTATATGTTCTCTCTGACAGTGTGTGTGTTGTCCTCAGGTGTGTGTGGTGTGTCCAGTGTGGCTCCACCTCTCCTGGACTGCACTGTGATTGGCAGAGTAATTACAGTCGTTGTGGACCGTGTGACAGTCTGCTGCGCTGCCCTCTGTGTCAGAGGCAGTACACACAGGATGACCTCATTCTGCAGTGTCAGCAATGTGACAGGTAACACACACACACACTCAGATTCATGGTCGTTTTGGAGCTGGCAGTTTGTGCTGAGTTGAGTGATACTGAGACATCGAACAAAAACATGACGTCCTTGATGTCTGAAGATCCACCGGGCAGGACTTCAGTCTTTGGTCCACTTAACAAAAGTGACATCCCAGACTTGACTTTCATTAGTTTGTACCTGTGTGTGTGTGTGTAGGTGGGTCCATGCTGTGTGTCAGGGTCTGAACATGGAAGATGAGGTGGAGGCTGCAGCTGATGAAGGCTTCGACTGCTCGCTGTGCCGAACACACTGCCGCAGCTCCTACGGTAAAAACACACAAATAGATGCCACTGACTGACTGACTAACCTACTAACTAACTAACATGAGCAGCTCACACTGATTTCTGGCTGACTACTTTTAAAAATAAGAACCCAAAGCACAACAGGCAGCCGTCTTCCATGAGCCAACGGGAGCCACATATGAGAAACGTCTGATCTTTGTGAAGTTGTCACGCGTCCCTGAGCTCAACTGTTACGTGGAGACGTCTGAATGATTTTCACTGCTTCATTTTCTACTTTGGCTCACCACACTGGAGCCCATGTTCCTCTGGGGCCTGCGTCCACACGGCGTTTTGTTCGGGCAAAGAAGCGCGTGCAGAGCACTTGGCGGTGCTGGGATAAAGTGCTTGTGCATCGAGAGAAAAAAACACTTCACGTGCGCCTTGTCTCTATGACAACAACATCTCGACAATGACCACTGTATAATCGACACTGCTGTGTCACTTTTAGTATCTGTTTTCTATTTAAAGTCTTTATTTTATTTTTTATTTTACTATAAGAATCAAACAAAGGATTCTTTCACTCACAATCTGTTTGGATGATGAGTTAAAAAATGATAATGGATCCACGATCATGGCTCCAGCGATTAGACATGATCTGTTACAATAGTTTTTGTCGGATGAATCATACAGCAAACACCAACTTCTCCATCTTTGAGTCCTGACTGATCTACCACTTGTTCTAACGATGAAACAGCAAAACAATCTACTGCTCGTTGAAAAGAGCAACAGCAACGGTGACGTTACCAGTGCTTTTCTGAAAAGCTGCAAATTTTTGAACTTTTAGACTTGAAGCATTCAGTGCTGCCACACAGAAAAGGTGGGGTGAAAAAAGACGCTGGGCGTTGTTCCTTTTCTCCATGCAGCCGCCTGCTGCTGCAGACGCTCTCTCCTCATTGAGAATCGTTGAAAAAAGAGGCTGATGCTCCCTAAAAAAAAAAACCAAAAGGTGTGCGTAACGCCTAATTCTTCAGGTTCGTTTTGAGATGAAGGCCTAACTGTGCGTTGTGTGTGTTTTTTAGGGAGGTCAGACAGTTTCGAGTCGCCCTACATGGCTCAGATCATCTCCAAGAACAGAGAATCAGGTGAGTCTGCATCACTTGACTGTAAAACACCAACATGTATCAGAGCTGTCTGGACCTGAACACAATGAACAAAACACTCTCAATTTTTGGTAAAGAGTGAGTGACAGATTATATTTACAGATAAATATTTGTGTTTTTCTATATTTTATGATCAATGTGTTGTATAATTGCAGTGTTGGAAAATAACTATTTGGATGCTACGAAATGTTAATAATAACAATTACAGGTAATAATGTATCTGTGTGTGTCTGTGTGTGCAGACATAAAGACATACACTCAGGATGGTGTGTGTCTGACAGAGTCGGGCCTCTCTCACCTTCAGTCTCTGGTTGAACCTCTCACGTCACCGCGCAGGTACCGCAGGTAAACAAGTTGTTTAGCCTCATGCTAACTCAAGTTATCATCATCGGGTTAAAACAGGTCGCCCCTCACAAACTCGTACTTACAAAGAGATATTTATGGCCGCTAACTGACAGGTGTTAGAGTTACAAACTGTTAGCGCTAACATTAGCACCTTAAATCACAAAACCTGGTGCAAAAATGAAACTAAATGCCGTTGCTAAGCTGATACACATTTCACGCTGATTTCTGATATTACGCTTACGAAGAGTTAAAGGGACGTATCAATACATTCTCTGGCCTTCTGAAAATGTTTTGATGGAGGTTTAAGTCAAAGCTCATGATGCTATAGTGACCTGTTCACGTTACTGATGCTTTCAGCTGGACAGCATAACAGAGGCGTTAACAAGAGGAGGCTTAAGTTAAGTTTTATTTGTTCCACTTGATTTCATAAGGACTAGTTTTAAAGTGAGGAGTGGATTTATGTGAAGACTGAGGGGTTTGTGGAGAGCCGCTGTTACCTCATCCAGGTGAGAGTGTGGAGGTGATGAGTCATCAGACTGACCTGCTGTTTCCTGTCGCCCCCTGCAGGTGTAAACCTAAACTAAAGCTGAGGATCATCAACCAGAACAGTGTGTCTGTCCTGCAGACTCCACCTGACCCCTACCCCCCTACTGAGCAGGACCTGCGCAGAGGTCTCTCACACACACACACACACACGCACACACGCACACACACACACACACTCATGTTCAAACCTGACTCTCACCTGAACCTAAAAACTAAGTCTGAGTTGGGTCTCTCTTCTCCAGGTGACTTGGAATGTGAGATGAAGTCTGACTCCAGCCCTGAGCGAGACCACACCCATGACGATGATGTCACCAAGGAGCCTGACATCAACGATGGCAACAAGAAGAGGAAGAGAAAACCCTACAGACCTGGTGAGGAAGAACATGGGGAACAGGACAGAGGACAGGATGCAGACTGTCCACTAAATTCCCAGGAAAACATTTCGGACTTGTTCTTAAATCATCCTCCTGATGATATAAAGTGACAAAATCATTTTCAATATTTAATCAAGCAGCTGTAACAGGATTTTTTATAGTAACAGATCAGATAGATGGATCCCTACCTGTCTCCTGGCTTTGTAAATCTGTTCTCTGTCTTCATGTCTACCTGTCTCCTGGCTTTGTAAATCTGTTCTCTGTCTTCATGTCTACCTGTCTCCTGGCTTTGTTAATCTGTTCTCTGTCTACATGTCTACCTGTCTCCCTGTGTCTCAGGTATTGGGGGGTTCATGGTGCGCCAGCGTGGAGGGAAGGCTGGTCCCAGCAGAATCAAACTGTGCAGAAAAGATTCCACAGAGACACTGATGGGTGGAGATGAAGGTGAGCTCACATTGACCTCCATCTGTTAACACCTCCACCTTCCTTTCAGGTCATGTTGATGTCAGTGCGTTCTGTGTGTGAAGTTTATGGAGATCAAATTAAATAAGCACACAGCTTTACTTAAAGGTGAGAGTTTCTTTAATGTGTGTCATGAATCAGGCCATTCGGTTGAGACAGCACCCCCTGCTGACCAAACGATGGAGAAAGTGAAGAAGAGGTACAGAAAGAAGAAGACAAAGCTGGAGGAGGCTTTCCCTTCTTATCTCCAGGTAGCACATATGCACACACTCACACACACACACACACACGCAGCTCTCTCACTCAATCTCAGCATTCCGATTGGCTGTCCCTCTCTGTCTAGGAGGCCTTCTTTGGGCGGGATCTTCTGGACCAGAGCCGGCAGGTGGAAAGGAGGCCGGGACCAGAGACACCAGGTGCCCGTGAATTAAGAGCAGGAACTGATGACATGAAAGGCCCCGCCCAAGGATCACACGGTCCTTCATCCTTAACCACCATCATCAAGAAGAAGGGAACATTAGGTGAGTTTTTTCTTTTACAAGCTAGTTTTTCTTTTCAATCATATTTGCATGACTTCATCTTCATCTTTCATTTGTGTTTGTGTATGTGTGCTACCATCCAGCCATGTCGGAGGAAGCTCTCCTGGATCTGTCTGATGTTCTTAGCTCTGATCCTCACATACTGGCTACAGGACACACAGGTACACACGCACACTCACACTCACACACTCACACACACACACAGAGAGAGAGAGAGCTGGGTGACTGGTAACCATAACTCACCCACCATCCCCTCACCAGTGTCTGTTCATGTTTCTCTCAGTTTGTCCTCCTGTCTCTTGATTATGAGGCATTTGTAGGAACAGCAGTGGGAAAAAGAGAAATTAGGTCCGTAATGTCAGGTAGCCATCAAGCTGTTTGCTGACAGTAACTGTGTTTAACATCGCTCAGGTCGTGAGCTCAGTCTGTGTTTTCATGTCTCTGTTTGTACTTACTGTGTTTTGGAAGCAGTCAGGATGCTCAGTGATTTTTTTCGGCTGGTCCGCAGAGGGGGCAGCATCACTGCTTAGGGACTACATAATGTTACCAACAAAGAAGAGTGCTCTCTGCCAGGCTGCAGCCCTGATGGGGCTTAAGTTGACTGCTCAGACAATAACTGTGTGTATTTGTTTTCAGGTCAGTTCCAGGTGGAGCGCTCCCCCTCTCCATTTGGTAAGACTCCACAGGATGACCACCTTCTTCCTCTTCCTCTTTCTCATCTTGTCTTTTCCCCTTTCTACTCCTTCTCCTCATCTTTTTCTTTTCTTGTACTCCTCCTGCTGACCTGTGGAGTCCTATTTGAACTCTGCTGTCTCTCTTTGGAAGTTAAGGGAATTCATTGTGATTATTGTGAATGGTTTGCTGGTAGGTGGATGTTGTTACTGTAGACAGAAGCTGTCTAGCTGTGGCCCCTTTCTCTACATGTTCAGTTAGGCCAACCATCTAAACTGGCTCTAAGTTCATATTTAGCATACCCAATTGATTGGAACATGTGATTGTCTGAGAGGACGAGAAGAACAAGATTTCACTGCATGTCTGACAGTTGCGTTGATCTTATCCAGATACTGAATGACAGTTGGCTGGTACATACAGCTGAATGTCATCAGCATACTGTTTGTGAAAAATTAGGAGAAAGTGCAAAAACAAAAAACGTTAGAGGACTTGAACCGAATCCATGTGGCACACCTCAGTGAAATAAGTGGTAGAGGTGACAGGTTGATAAGAGGCATCAGAACTGCATCCTGTTTTGTGTTTTTGTAAAATTTAAACGTAGTGAAATTAATCTTTGAAGAGATGATTTGATTCCAGTCTTTTGCTGATGGGAAGTGTTCTGAAGAAAGTTTGAGTGTAGGATCAGATTAAAATGATCTCAGCAAACTCTGACAAACTCTCCTCTCCAGATACAACTGACTGTTTCTGTTTCTTCAGTTTCTTGCTCATGTCATGTCTATCTGTCTGTCTGTCAGCTGGTTTAAATATCAGCTCCATGGCTGATGACCCCTCATTGACAGGAAGTGCTGAGCGCGGCCAGAGGACAGTGCAGGAGGAGCCTCTGGATGCCATCTTGAATCCTGAGCTGGACAAGATGGTCACTGATGGTGAGTTAAAATCTAGAAGGTGACACAGAGTTTTATTTTTATGTTTCTAATATTTTCTTAATCATTCTGACTATAGTTTCTCAGGTTTGCAGAATGAAACGTTTAAAAAAAAAATTTGTTTTTGTTTAACAAATTTCTATCATCCACAGTAAAGACTGTTCTTTTTTTTCTTTTTTCTTTTAGCTTCTAATGAAATTGTTATTGAAGTTTTTTGTTTTATAAAATACAGTCATTTAACATGTTAATTACCAAACTGGAACACAGTTTACTGTTTTACACCAGTTTGATTTATTTCTTTCTTTATAGACATTTTTGTTTTGTCTCAGCGTTTCTTGTTAGGAAATTTGCTGACATGGATCTCAGCTTATCAAATCAAGTGTATAACAGCCTGTTTCCATGGAAACCATATCAGAAGGAAATCCGCCTGAACTTACTAGTACCTCAGAAAGTGTAGATGTGTGTTGATGTTTTCACCGATGAAATTTCACCATAAGTTTTCATCTCAGACGTCAGCGTTGTCATAATGCGAACATATGTGATGCAAACAAACTGAGAAGAGAAGTAACGTTATTGATCCCCTTGAGGAAATTGATCCACTGCATTTGATCCATCCTAGTTAGCCTTAACTGCACACACTAGGAGCAGTGGGCTGTCACAGTGCAGCGCCCGGGGACCAACTCCAAATCTTTTGCCAGTGCCTTGCTCAGGGGCACTGACAGAAACATTCACCCTAACATACAGGTCTGTGATGGTGGGAGGAAACTGGAGCACCCGGGTAAAACCCACGCAGGCACAGGGAGAACACTTGTCTCCACATAGAAAGGACCTGAATTCGAATCCAGGACCTTCTTGCTGTGAGGCAACAGTGCTAACCACTGAGCCACCGTGCCGAATAATGAGAAAAGCTGTGCGCGGCACTGACATTACAGTCAGTCAGACTTCCAGAGAGAATTGTGCAACAGAAACACACAAGAATGTTTTCAGTTTGAGAGGATTGCTTGTGAGAACCAGCTGACTGATCAGTGATGTGTTGCTCTGCTTCAGGTGCCATCCTCAGCAAACTCTACAAGATCCCAGGTAAGACTCACCTGAGGGCTAACGCCACGTGATCCTTCATCATGTTGATTATTGACAGCTACAGAAGCTACGTGTACTTTAGGTTACAGCAGTGTTTGCTCTGACCTCAGTATGTTTGTGTTGAGATTTAAGAAGCAGAGAACCTTCAGCATCTATCAGCTGATTGTGCGTGTGTGTGTGTGTGTGTGTGTGCGTGCAGAGCTTGAGGGGAAGGACGTGGAGGAGGTGTTCACTGCTGTTCTCAGTCCAAACAGCAGGAACAATCAACCAGAAAGGAGTCAACACACACACACTGCTGCTGGGAGCAAGACAAACACACACCAAACAGGTACACACACACACACAGAGTCGCACACAGCTGCATGAAGTTAACTTGCTGTTTCCATCCTCGTGCTGTTGTGAATAATAAAATGTGGCAGCTGCCAAGTGTTTTCAGACACACATGCACCTGATGCTGGAGCGTCAGGACTTCATGTCTGTGATGCAAACTGAGGTCTGCTCCTCTGTCTCTGGCTGCTGCTAAATTAAATGTTGCTGATGAACCGAGCTACGGCACCATTAGCTTGTTAGCCAACTTAAGCTTTTTGTGATGAGGGCATGCTTATTTAGGTAACAGCAACACGTGTTTCCTGTGTTTTAACAAATGTTAACTCACTTTGCCTCCACTGTCGGCTTCAAAATGAAATCGTAGCAAGGCTCAAATTCAACTTGGAAAATTCAGACTGAGTTGCAGTTCTGTAAGAGAGCAGTGCAAACCTTTTCAAACTTATCACAGGTCAGAGGACGGAAGATGATTAACCCTGTCTTATTCTCTGCTGTCTAACAATGTGTAGCTTTTTTAATCTGAGTGGCTGTTCAATCTGTGAAACATCAGGAACTGTGAAAAATGTCCAACAGTCCAGCAGAGAAGCACACTGAGTGGGTAACGAGGTATTGATCACGAAAACTTTGTCCCAGCAGCTGCTGTGTTTCCTCGTCTTCCGCTGATGAACGGCCTGATGGGAGCTGCTCCTCACTTTCCCCACACTCCCATGATGCACAGCAGTGCCCAGGGTCCAGCAGGCTTTAGGTTGCCCCCTCCCGAGGGTACAGCCAATGCCCCACTTCCAGGCACCGCCCCCATGCAGGCATTGGCCAATCAGGGGTTAGGAGGAGAGGGCGAGCAGGATGTGATGTCGACAGCTCAGAGGAGCATGTTGAAGTGGGAGAAAGAAGAAACTCTGGGAGAGATGGCGACCGTCGCTCCTGTCCTCTACTGTAACACTAACTTCCCCCTGCTAAGAGAGCAGTATCCTGGTACGTGCACACACACGAGCTTTAGTCTGTAAAGATGTTAAGTCTCAAATATTTTCAGACAAAAGAAGAAAAAGGAGGAATTGTGGTGCTTTTTTAAAAGAGGAAGACAAGTTTGATTTTGGAGGAAAATTGAGCAAATGATTTCAAACAAAATGAAAGTCAGTCCTCTGAAAGCTTCGGGATGAGGTCAGACCCACATCAGTGTGTGTGTGTGTGTGTGTGTGTGTGTGTGTGTGTGTGTGTGTGTCTGTGTCTGTGTGTGTGTGTGTGTGTGTGTGTGT
>JAQLOL010000013.1:332883-343276 GCA_029783665.1 Naso thynnoides | reverse complement strand
TGTTACGTCTTTGTTTCAGTCTTTGTAAACGTTCAGTCTCTTCATTCGGTGTCTTGGTTCTTTGTTAGTTTGTAAACAGGCAACGGCCATCAGCTCTTCTGATAACAATCATCCGTCCCAGGTTTCAGCGCTGACAACGTTAACCTCTGGAAAACTCTTGCAACAAGGATGATAGACAAAGAACAAGTGACAGCAGCGAGTGCCTGTCTGCACACATTAGAGCAGACTGATGTTTGCATTACCAGATGTGGAGAGCCCCCCCCCACCCGCGTCACATTTGGGACAGCCCAAGTTCACACTCACACTAAACAAAGTAACTCAAACCTGTTCTCCATCTTTCAGCTCCGTAACGTAGCCACTGGGCATTGTCTGGTGGCCCAGGGCCGAGCCAGTCAGAAGGGTGGAGTTGTTGTCCTGCGGTCATGTGACCCCCGAGACCCTGAACAGGTGAACCGACCACATGATCACACATGACAAATGTGACGAAGACGCTGTGAAGCCAAACTGTGGCTGATTTTAAAAAGAGAAGAGAAACAAACACAGCAGAAACCTAATGTCATAATTATGTCAGCAGGGGGAGCTGTTTGATTTTTGTCTCTGAGGAGGACTGTGTTTGACTCTGTGTGTGTGTGTGTGTGTGTGTGTGCAGGACTGGGCCTATGATGAGGAGGGTCAGCTGGTCCTGGCAGGTCTTCTGTGTCTGGATGTGTCAGAGGTCCGGACCTTTGACCCCCCTAGACTGATGAAGTGTCATGGCTCGGGGGGGTCGCAGCAGTGGAGCTTGGGGGTGGGACACAAACACAAACACACATGCAGACAATGAATTTCTCTTCTACTGTCACCATAAACTCTGATTGTCTGACAGGTAGCCCATACTACATACTACTACCATTTTTTCTTCGTTCCACTTTGTGTTTTTTCACTCCAGTAAACACAAAAGAGAAGTCTGTCCTGATTGGTCCACACAGTCCACTTTGAATTTCTCAAAGTTCGAGGCTGCAGGCGAACGGTCCTTTTTTCTCAGGAAGGTTTCTCACTGAGCGAAATGCTGAATAAGAGCTGTGCGTCTGTCTAAAGGAGGCTCAGTGCTTCCTGTCACGGCTCCTTTAGCATAGGACACAGCACACCATCCCTTATGAACAGAAAGGAGACTATTCCGTCCCACAATTCTTTGCGGCAGCAACAGTTACAGGCAGCACATTCTCCAAGCGCTCACAAACTCAAAAGAATGACATAATGATGGACGAGGGACACAGATGCTGTAAGTTACCAAGACTCAGCGGTCCAAATGATGCCATAACATGCCTGAACTTGTTCATATTTTCAACTCTCCACATGACGTAAAAGCTCATGGTTGGATAACGACGTTACGCCGCTGTCGCTGTAAAACGATTGAAGGGAAAAACGCTGATGTGGACAAACTCATGTTGTTCAGTTTACATGTTCGTTAGCCTGGGCGCTAGTTCTTCCCTCAGGCGCTAATGCAGACGTATTTTTCACCGGGGTGTCCGTGTTGAAATCGTCTACGAGGAACATCAGCGCGCTCTGGGGGCGGAGGAGCCCATCTGAGATGCACCTGTTGTAATCCATCTTGGGAAAATTGTAGTTTTTACCAGAGCGCGACAGAGAGACATCTGCCATTGCATGATGACGTGGCCGAAGCACGGCGTTCGTCTTTTCCCGTGTCCTCTTGATTCTCTGTCTTTGACATCACAGTGTTTTCTTTTGGGGTAAAGGAGAAATGTCTGCGTCTGTCTGTCTGTGTGTCTGTCTGTGTGTGTGTCTGTCTGTCTGTGTGTCGGTCTCACTGTCTGCCTGTCTCTCTCTCTCCTGTAGAAGTCTAACCGGCTCTACCAGGTCTCAGTGGGTCAGTGTCTCTCTGTTGCTCAGCCAATCGGGCCAAAGGGTTACGTTTCCATGGCGATATGTGACGCATCACAGGTGCAGCAGTGGCAGCTGGACAGTTGAGGAGGATGACGTCACACCTTCATGTGAGGAATGGACGGACAGACGGACATCTCTGGCTTTAAAGACAATCAGGTTGAATTGAGGGGACATGTTCGGTGTCCGTCCTGACGGTGTTTTTACTGTTTTAGTTTCTCAGGACGACTTTGACTAACCAGCAGCTTTCATTGAGTTTTCTGCACAGACTGTCCCCGGGTGTTTTCCAGGAAAAGCTGGAAAATGCAAACAGTCCTGAAAAATCCTGGAATATTTTGACTTTTGGAGAGATGGATTTCAGGAACCAACAGGAGCAGATTTCACATTCCTGCATCTTTTATTTTTAGGTCATGTGACAACATTATGTTTTTTAAGATGATAAAAAGGATCGTGCTTTTTAAATAAATCCTGGACTTTTCAAACTGGCACATTGAATGATCTGTCAGGTGGATGATTCACCTGCTGATGTGTGACCCACCTGTGTGAGGTCAGCTGACTGGTCACATGGAGCTGTGAGCTGACAGCATCACAGCAGCCTGAAGCTGTTTTTAATTTGGTCTTTGAGTCATTTCATCTTCAATAAATCTTCGAAACGTGAAATGATAATGATTGACACTGTTTTATTGGTGATTTTATATTTTTTAAAGAACTTTGTCTCCTGGAAACTCCTGAAGGTCAGGGACACCTCAAGAACATTTCAGGGAGTTATTACGGAGGCTTTTGAGAGCTTCAGCGGTTTCCAGATCTTTCAAGAGATTCCACGTGTTCCAGATTAAATTTACCCGCACAGCATATTTCACTTTCTGTTCTTGTTCCAAGAAAAACCTTATTCCTACTAAGCTGTTACACAGCTAACTAAAATATGTTTAATATTCGCGAGTAGCTAAACCCTGCTGATGTCACAGGGTTAAAATTCGGAGAGTGGGTTTTTCTTATGCCAAGTTTTTGTGTTTAGGACGCACACAGCCGAGTGTAAACAAGCAAGAAAAAATTTTATTTTGTCATATTTGGAATAAAAGAAGAAAAAACAAACAGTCATAGTTGTCAGAGAATCTTAAAGAGGTGCCTTTGTGCCCTCAGTAGGGTCCTTGCTGAGTCTTTGAGAAGTTTTGGAGAACTCTGACGGTGTCCGCAGACCTGGGGTTCTTGTGGTTTAAGGAGATTCCAGGAGGTTCCAGGTATCCTTGAATAGTTGCTAATTTTCCATGTGCGGAATCCTGAGAAGAGGCAGAGCCTTGCACAAAATTCAGGTGTCCTTGAGACCCCAAAGACCTTTTGAGGTTTCAGTGATCCTTGATGAGTTCCTAGCCACCTGCACAAAGATGTTATCAGGGCCACTGTAGGTCCTTGAGTCCTTGAAAGTAATGGAATGACTGTCAAAGAGATTCCAGGACCCTTAAGGAATCCTCAGTCTTTATGAGGCTTTGAGGCCTGCTAAAGGTTCCAGACATCCTTGAATATTTTTTTAGAGACCTTGAAAACGTTCTGTGTGATTTTTCGAGGAGAAGCGTAAATGCTGCAAACGTTTCTGTGACGAAACGGCGAATTCAGTCCGGTTTCCTTCTCCAGCCGACAACACACATCATCCTGTCAGTCTGACATTCTGAGGACCACAGCTGGTTTTACACCAACAAAGAGAGGACATTTTAGCAGGTCCTCGCAACTTCAAAGGGCTGTTTGAGGGTCCCGAGTAGGTTTTAAAGGTTAGAATCAGGTTTAGGTTGTGGTTGGGGGACACATGTCCCAAGAGTCCTCACACAGACAGATGGACGAGATTGTGAGAGAGGTGACCAGCAGAGAATCGTCCAGAGGAGGAAGCTGATTGTTGCAGGAGGTTGAATCGCTGCAAGTCATCAATTAGACTCTTATTACCCCCCCCCCACACACACACACACACACACACACACACAAATTAACCTTATTGACCGCACTGTGGGAGTTTAGGGACCAGTTTAGTTTATTGATGAACCTTCTGAACACACACACACACACACTAAATGTGACATCATGCATTCTGAACAGCTGACATCTGATTGGATGTTTGGATTGAATCTGCCACATAAATCCACATTAGAAGTTTTAAAACAAACTTTATTGATTTGCAACTCTTGGACAAAACTTTGACAGATTACTGCTGTGTGTGTGTGTGTGTGTGTGTGTGTGTGTGTGTTGAACTCTGAATGACTGCCGTCCTTAGAACTTCTGTAAGCACTAGTTGTAGTGTTTTTACAGTGTGTATTAGTACTTTTACTGCAGTAAAGGGTTGAATACTTTGTCTCTGCATGTAGTGATCGAGTCGACCTGATGTTTAAGTTGTTCTCCTTCATCCATCTTGACTTTCTGATTCCTCCTCCTCTTCCTTTCTCCACTGAGGCTAACTGCTGTGTGTGTGTGTGTGTGTGTGTGGTAATCAGCAGTAAGTGGAGTGTGTTTCTGGAGGGAGACGATCATCCGCCTGCAGCCGATCAATGCAGCAATCAATACTAGGAATGGATGGAGAGATCTAACAGGTCATTATCCGCGTGTGTGTGTGTGTGTGTGTGTGTGTGTGTGTGTGTGTGTGTGTTTCCAAGACTCCATTAACCAGTTTTTTATACAAACAGTGAAGTTGTGTGTATTTGACTGTCAGGTGAACTCTGAACTTCTTCAACCTCAGACGTTAAGTTTTTGTATAAACTCTGACTGACACACACACACACACACACACACACACTCAGATGGGAAACGGTTCATAAATGTTCGCTGCAGCTGAGGTTACATCAACACCTTTAACACGTCCCATTAATGCATCTGTGTCTGTCACACATAATTATATTACAGATTTCAACTCACACACACACACACACACACACACACGGGTTCAGTTTCACAGTCTAAGTGTGTCAGTAAAATGATCTGATAACACACTCACACACACACACACACACACACACACACTTTCCTGTCAGTCAGCTGACTGGCTGCAGTTCGGCAGCTTATGAGGAAGAACATTTCAACATTTGTGTTTTCAGGGTCAGCAGACATTAGATCTCATGTAGTGCTACTTCATGTTGTTTACCTTATTTACATCCTGAGTTTTAGTAAACAAAGTGAAGTCAGACTCTCACACAGGAAGCTGTGTTTATGCCAGACGCAGTGACATCATCCTGCGTCCTGTTGAGGTGGGGAAAAAATCTGTAGAGCGTAATTTCGCCATGTGACAATATTTTATCGCTTTATAGACACCAAGTACAGATTTTTATTACATATTCTGAATTACAGTTGCAAATACAAAGTAACTGAAAAAAAGCAGTTGCCTTTTCAGTCCACTAGATGGCGCTAAGATACGAAATTCAACAAAAGTGACTGAAGTGACGTGAACAGACTGAAAACTTCATGTTAGTAGATGAAACAAGATGGGGACGAAGTTTAATTTGGGAAAACGATTTGCAGTCAAAACAGGTGAAAAAATTGTGATATGTCGCAATATTCAACGCATCGCAAATATCGTAATGACATCATGTGGATGTGGAGTTTCTGGCGGCGTCCACTGTGTGCAGAGTGTTCATTTGAAGACGGGTGTGATGGTTAGTTTCTGCTCCCAGCTGCACACTTTTAAAAGTCTTTCACTGGGATTTTTTTCGATTTATCCAAAGATGTGTGAAGTGTGGTGAGTTTAATGTTTGCGTGCTGCGTTCAGGGACCGTCCACATGCATGAAAGCGGCTGATTAAGACGAGTGACATCAGCTCAGGCTTGTATTGATTTGCGATCTTCATCAGATGAATAATAAAGTGTTTGTGTCACATCGCTGCACACGCTCTCCTCCCACTCAGACACGAGTTTCATCATCTGTGACACGCAGCAAACCGTCCAATGAGACGCTCAGTCACGTTTCTCATGTTGTGTCTGACAGCTGCACCGTCCGTGTCAACACCAGATGTTAGATCAGACAGAGTTCAACCTAAAAAATCTCAGACGTTTATTTTTGGCCAATAGATGAAGAGTTTACTGAAACTGTGAGTTTTTTTAAATCATTCAGTTTCATGTTACCCAGACAGTACACGGAGTGTGATGTAAAAGTACTGCTGTGTAGTTGGCACGGCTTCGTTGTTCGGAGGACTGCTGACACTACAAAAACTGTGTCAGCTGCAAATGTGAGCAGGCTGATGAAGATGACGATGATGAAGAGAATGATGTCAGCTGCTGGTTCAGACCCTCAGCCTGGTGAAAGAGGCAGAGGCAGCGATCTGCTCCGTATGCCCAGTTACACTGTTTACTCCACTACATTCAGCAGACAGCTTTAGTTACTAGTTACTTTACGATGAAGAGCGTGAACAGGAAGAGGAAGCGGAGAAATGAAGCGAGCGCGCCTCTTTGGCCTCACTGTGACATCATCTGTCACTGGTGTCAGAGTTTTGGAAGAAGAGAATCAGCAGAAGAATCTTCTCGCCTCAACACTTTTACTCTGATTACTCGAACATCTGGCCGGATGCTGAGCGCGTCTTTGTTTGAACTGGTGTCAGCGCAGGACTTCAGCTGCAGCAGAGTACTTTTCTGTGTACTGTCAGTACTTTTACTGCAGTAACTGTGTTCGCCGTGCTGCTCACACCTTCATCTGGATCAATGCAGAGAAAAGTGTTTGTCATGAAGGCAGCAGATATGAGGCCGTTCCATCTATTGATCAGCTGCTCTGCTGGGAACCAATCAGCTTCCTGTCTGTGTAAGTGGATTAATGTGTGTGTGTGTGTGTGTGTGTGTGTGTGTGTGTGTGTGTGGCCCCCAGGCCTTAATGAAGGAGGAGGTTTCATGCGGGGCTGGGATCGATCGTGGGGGGGATCAGAGCAGACTCACCGGCCCTCCTCTCGCTCCACAGCGGACGGGAGAGCAGCGGGCACGGACCGGGAGCGCCGCTGACTCTGAAACTGCTCAAAAATCGTTTGTTTGGACGAACTGACGTCAAATCTCCGCGGAAACGCAACGCCGAGGCTTTGTTGTGTCTTTTTTTCCTCTGATAACGTCACAGCCGGTGTTTAGTTTTTGTGAGTATGACCACATTTCGGTCCGCGGTGCTGCGGAGCCTCGGGGTCGTCATGGTGATGACGGCCGCGTCGGTGAGCGGAGCGCGAGTGCTGAGCGGTGAGTTACGTCATGAAAGTTCTATGAAGTCATTTGTCCACAGACCCCGGAGACGCGGGAAATTCTGTTTCTTTCCGCTTTAAAGGGCTCATTCTGTCAGTTATTTCCCACCCTGGATTTAAGACTAATCACTGAATTATTCGCTGATTGTCATTTGTTTTGTTTTTGTTTACAAACCGGAAGTCATGGCTGTTCATAGTTTTAAAGAGACTCGGGCAGGTTAAAGGTGTTTACTGATGCTGCATTCCAGGACGCTGGGAATTCGGACATTTCACTAAAGTGCGATGGAACGCCACAGAGCTGCCCCGACCTCACACGCAGGAACTCCGACGTCCCAGTTCCCTTGAACGCAGCATCAGTAAACTTCATTTGCATCTTAAACGTGAAAATTCTGAGCTCATGATCAGTTTCCTCATGTTGACAAACTGTCAAACATGACGCTGGGGCGTTTCAGGTGACGTCATGATCGTCATCAGCAGTTTGTTGCTTGCGTGCGTTGACGTCATGAGTGAACTGACACGCCCCCCAGACAGCTGTGACCACTTCCTGTGTTTGAGTGAGCTCTCTTGCAGCTCGTCCAGATGAGGTGAGCCCACGCTCAGGTGTTTCAGGAGGAAGTTCACACCTGAGGCAGGTTGTGCTTCCACTGAGAAACATTCAGATCTCCTTCGTTCAACGTGCGCGGGAGTGAGCGCGCAAAAATAAACTGAATGGTTTGAAGTTCCAGCTTTGTTTCAACGTTCACGTCACTTCCTTCATATTTTCTTCGCCATGTGAGAAGAAGGTTCAGACCTTTAAGGGGAGGACGTTTCGTTTCCCGGCAGCCATGTTGGGGGTGTGGCTCGCTGCTCTCTGCTGCTGTGGCCTGGGAAGCGTTTACTTCATCATATAATGTGTGTGTGTGAGTGTGTGTGTGTGTGTGTTATGTAACCTGATGGAGAGTCTGATCACCTGACCAGCCCTGATGTTAACACACACAAACACAAGAAACTGTGTGCGTGCGTCCTGAATCACACACTTGTGCTCTTCACTTGTAGTATGTACTGCAGCTGCCCTCTCAAAGTACATACTGTTGGAAGTAGTACGCACACAACTGGCACATACTACTCTGTCATGATGGGGCGCCGTGAACTTTGACTCTGCTGTCCGTCGCAGCCTTAGTGCGAAACTTCGGAGAACAAGTTGAGCCCGAATTCTGTGTGAGCCCGTCTGAGGTCAGATTTGTCCAGATGTGACTCTCAGTTACTCACTCGGCTCTGAGCAGCAGCAGCACGTTCATACATGAACTGTACATACGAGTCACAAACATGTACAGTACTTAGACTTTACTGCGCTGTCATCTGTCAATCATCTGTCAATCATCTGTCAATCATCTGTTGTCTGTCAATCATCTGTCAATCATCTGTCGTCCGTCTCAGCTTTGTTCACATCTGAGTGACACGACGTGTTTGTGAATGTGGTCAGTCTCACTAGCAGCTACGTCGTAGGTGTGCCCGCCCTTTATCCTTTTACCGGCTAACGCAGCTGTCTGCCGTCGTAAAGCGGCGGCGTTTATCCACTGACATGTTATCGCCATGGAGCTTCTGTTGTGGGCGGATCACATGTCTGCGGTGGTCGAGATGTAGTTCAGCCCCTCAAAAGTTTTCTTTAGCTCGCTTTCCATTTTTGTATATTCTCTCTCCAGGTACTTGGAAAAGGTTTTCTGTCCCATTTGCCGTGTCGCGCCCAGTATCATGCTAACTAGCCGCCTGAAAGCGGGCGACTCCACTGTAGAAACAGCCTGCATGTCGTCTACAACACACCCTGCAAAGGTTTTATCAACTTTGTCCCGGCTAGCAGTCCCACGGCTAAAATCCAGCCGCTGCTGCTCAGGTGGTGGAGGAGGTGAAGTGGCATCGGATGATGAGTCTGTCTGTGCCGGTACTTTTAGCTACTAGCCTCGCCGCAGCATGTTGCTTCTGTAGGTGTTTCAACAGGTTAGAATTGTTTTTTTGGGCCGTAGATAAGATCTTTGATCCAAGGCACAAGTTACATTCAACTAAAACGTTCTTTTCTTTTTGCTCGACAAAAGTGAAGTAGTGAGAATATCTCCAAGGGAAGAAACTCACCTTGGGCTCCGCCGCCGCCATGATACTAGTACTAGTCTTGTTGTTGGTAAACACAAACACGCCCCCACAGTGCGTTTCCTGTCTCCCCCTCTCTGACGCAGGAAGATTCAGGACTACACAACACTGCACTGCAGCTCTCTCAGTCTCTAGCTGAGACTGTAAAATAACGTAAAATAACGCAGTAACGCATCATGTAGTAACGGTAACGGAGTTACTGAATTTAAAAAAAAACATGTCAGAGTACTCGTTACTGCCAAAAATAACGCCGTTACAGTCCCAACACTGCAGAGGATTGTGGGTCAGAACCACCAAAAAAGCACGCTGGCCTGCATACTGCAAAATCCGACCTGATGAAGTAGAACATGCTGGTACTTCTGGCGTACTGCATCTCACATACTATGTTCGGGGACATACTAAGTCTTTATTGGCATACTAAACAGGAAGGTGGTACGGGTGTTGGAAGGCAGGGTGTGACTCCGTCTTTCTGCTCCCTCCGTTACCGTAATAATATTCGATGAATTATGTTTCAATACAACAGCGAGCAGTTTGTTGTCTTCTTG
Organism: Naso thynnoides; assembly: GCA_029783665.1. Lineage (NCBI taxonomy): Eukaryota > Metazoa > Chordata > Actinopteri > Acanthuriformes > Acanthuridae > Naso > Naso thynnoides. The sequence goes on along the minus strand of JAQLOL010000013.1, from coordinate 333,550 downwards.
CAAAAAGTCTCAGAATTCCAGCTTGTGCTGGCACAACTGCACCGACCAGAGAGAGAGAGGCGGCCGACCGAGGACAGAAATATATGGAGCTCTTCAGAGGCTTGAACAGTAAAGTGATGATGGTGCAGGAGAGACTCCAGCTAATCACTTAAAGTAGATCTGTGTGTGTGTGTGTGTGTGTGTGTGTGTGTGTGTGAGAGAGAGTCTGTTTTAAGCAGACTGAGTATTAATCACTGCAGCTCCTCACTGGGGATCTTTAAACATACACACACACACACACACAGTTGTTGAGCTGTGGTTTTCTCTCAGTGTCTCTGCTGTGCAGTTATCACAGTACTGCGTCTGTGTACGGGGATCATGTCACTGATGGTGATGTCACAGTCATGACGTCACTAACGTGGTGAAGATGCTGTCCTGTCACAAACATCATGGCAGTGGTTGGAAGCGTGCGTGCAGCTTCCTGTGGAGAGTGAGCCGGACTCAGCGTGCAGAGGAAGTCTCCTCGTCACTGGGCAGAAATGAGCCTCCAGGTAGAGTTCAGGGAGGAGGAGAGGCTCCATGTCAGGGATCATGCAGGGTTGGAGCCTCCTAGATAAGGAAGGAAGGAAGGAAGGAAGGAAGGAAGGAAGGAAGGAAGGAAGGAAGGAAGGAAGGATGTCAGGTCAGG
>JAQLOL010000013.1:160848-171242 GCA_029783665.1 Naso thynnoides | reverse complement strand
AGAGGAAAAAAATCAATTTTTTTTCAAGGAAAAGTCTGAAAAGCTCAAAGGAAAAAGAGGCAAAAGCACCAAAAGTTTGTTGTATGTTTAAATGGAAAATACTAATAACTGAAAATCACAGTATTTGGAGAAGAACAGTTGTAATAATACTTTACAGCAGCGTTTCTCAAACTATGGGCTGGGGACCGGCACTGGGCCGCAGAGCAATGCCTGCTGGTCTGCAGCAAACCCCCAAAATAAATAAAATAACTATATATTCAATAAAATGTCTGTGTTGAAGCAGGTTTGCTTCTAACTGTGCAAAATATTGCAATACCCAGAAGACTGTAAGTTGCAGTATTACGCTAAACAAATCCTGTCGTTGTGACAGTTTGGTGAATCAATCAACAGCACTCTCAATGGCACAGAGTCACTCTAGCTGAGAAATGACAAGCTCAGGCTGAAAGAATTTGATCTGGCTCTCCTAGCTTGCCACGGTCTGCTCTAAACAAAATGTTTGGACTCTTATTTCAGTACATCTGCAGCAGAACGGTGAACAAACGAAGAACCTCGGGCTAAAAAATATTGTGCATTCAATTGCAAGTTGGACCAAGTACACATTAAGTTTGGTTTTGTATCCAACGATAGTTGAAAGCCTGTCAGTCATCTGCCAAATGGCTTTCAGCAACGAAGCAATGAAACCATCAAAAATGTGCACGCACATCTCGAGGATAAATCTGAGGAATCTTTGAAAAGAAAGATGAAACGTCCAACCACAGAAAAGTGCTGTTAAGCATATTCTCTCCCCAAATAATAACGTAAGTGGGCTCCAGAGGTTAAGGGCCACACGTTACCGGGCCCAGGCACAAAAAAGTTTGAGAGAGGCTGCTTTACAGGACCTGAACATAACAGATCGAATCTTTCCAAAGAAAAAGGTGCAATATTATGAATATAGAGTAGAGTTCAAAGCCTCATCATGTCAGTGGCCAAAAGAAGAATTATCTGAAAGAAAATATTTTAGATTATTTTAAACAGTCACAATATCTGATGTAGGGTATCAGAAGAGTCACGGGAAAATGTTTTGGCACTTTGAGAAAAATGAACATTTGAGATCCGAGACGTGTTCCAGGACTGACCGTCTCCCTCTTTGTTTTTCAGAGCTTCTTCCAGGCGGAGAGGCAGCGACTGGGCACCTTCTGTGAGGAACACCTGCAGAGGTCGGTTCTGATCCGGTTCAAACCCGTGTGGACTGGCAGAAGCTGGTTTGACCATCAGCACCTGGTTTGGATCTGGGTCAGACCTGTTCAAAGACTCTGCGTCTGTGTTTTGTCACTTCAGGTTGAAATCTTTGGAAGGCAAACACTTGGGGACGGAGCATCCATCCAGCCACTGAAGGAGAAGAGATGAGCCCATTCAATCTAATCAAATCTTTCTGATCAGATGTGTGGGCCAGTTACAGCAGAAAATACTGATCACATTCAGAGGAAGAAAGAGGAGCAGACGGCCCAGGTCTGAAAATGTCCCGCTGTCCACCTGAGCTGTTTGTTAGAATTCACGTCTTTCACATTTGAATAATTTTTGTTTCTGCTTGTGTTAAAGATTCTATTTGTGCTCTGAGGCAGAAAAAAACAAGTCAACAATTAAAAATAACGTCAGCAAATTCAATTTTCTGAACTTTTTTGACTTTCACCTTACCGGTCACTTCAGCATCAGCTTGTTGGCATGGTAACAGTATGAGTGTGACCTAGTGCAGTGCCTTTAAGAGCCACAAGAGGGAGACAAACCAATACGTGTCAAGCTGGTGACAGCATGAAACGACCAGCATGTGAATATGGAGATTGAGTGAACTTTATTGATCTCATGTAGGAACACACAAGTGTGAGAGCATCAGGAGAAAAAGGACAGAATGAAGCAGAGGAGACAAGTCGAGCTTCAGAAATCCAGATCATGAAATCCCAACAGACATGACGAGAACTGAGACGAATGAGAAAATGTCACGTTGAGTTCATTTCATGAAGGAAAGTAAAAATCACACTGATGCAACGAAGTGAGTTTCTGTGAGAACAGAAGGGACACAACGACAACAATGTCTATATAATATACTTTCACTGTAGGGCATTCTTTATTATCATCATTATTATTCTCATTATTACTATTACGGCCCAGGTGGGTGTGAAAGCGGAAATCAGTCCTGGCAGACTTACAGGTTTCCGATTTTACCTTTAGTCTGAAGAGTCAAATCATTTAATCAGTAATCAGCTGTTAATGTCTTTGCTGATACTTATTTGGATGTTTTTGGTACAAACACATGAAAACACTGCAGGGAAAACTCATTCATCACTGATTTGACAAACCTTTGGTGGGATGAAACAGATCACATGCTCTGTTAACATCACTGCAAAACTAGAAATTCATCTAAAAGTAAAATGCAAAGAAAATCACTTGTGAGGGAAACACACACTAGTGAATACAATTAAAATCTGCTTTGACTCTGTCCTCAGTCATATAATGGAATCTGTTTCTTCTTCGAGCCACATGATGCAGTGTTTCTGAGTTATTATCCGTTGATACAAGATCAAATTTCTCTGTAAGACATGTCATCATATCGGTGACCTTCAACGAGCCAGCCCAGCTCACAATCCAAATTAACAGCTGATTCGCCAGACATTTGGTCCTCTGCTGTGCAGACTCTGAACAACTCACACTGGTTGCTGAGGGTTAAACATTCAGATTGAGCTGTGGCTTCAGTAAAAATCACATTGGTGGTATCGGGGTCAGGGTCTCGGGACCTCTGGCCTCCTGTCTGCCGGTCCTGAGACGGCTCTGGTCCAGCAGAGTCCAAACTGAAAGCAGAAGAGGAGTTTGTGTTTATGAATCCAGCTGCTGGTTGTCAGGCAGCAAAGTGACACGAGAGGAAAAACAGCAAAATCCCCCAAAGAACCACAGAGACGACTAATGAGACGCTGTTAGAGACGGAGAGAGGAGAGAGAGAGCCGCTCAGTTGTTCTCACTGACTCGAACATCTGAAAAGCAGGACGAGAACTGGTTCTGCCTGTCTGAACTGGACCTGAACTGGACCTGAACTGGACCTGAACTGGACCTGAACTGGACGACACAGAGACATGCTGACTGGTTGAGAAGCTGTGACACAGTTTTTAACTTTAATTTTTTAATGGACGGACAGAGGGACACGCCGGCTCAGTGACTGCCAACAGCTACAGGTCAGTACAACCAGATCTGAATTGGGACCAGTAGGGTGTATAATGGGTTTACTGGTGTCAGGAAGAACAAGGGAGACTCAAAGCTCGGTTTGTTTGTACAAAGTCTGCTCACAGTGATTTCTCCAGTGTTGTGCTGTTTTGGCTGTTTTATTATTTGTAAGACAGACGACAGACTTCTTAATTTAAATAGGCTATATGATAGCTGTGAATTTATGAAAAAAATCGTTAATTAAATATTTCAATAGTTAAATTTGCCTTTATTTTAATAAATTGCAGAAATTGATCAGATCAGAAGATAATTGCTAAAAAAACGATCTAAACATCAGAGTTATTCGTAAACCCGAATCAGACTAAGTTTAAATCTGGAATAACACTTACTGGAGCTACAGGTAACTAAAGGTAAAGTTGTTTACTGGTTTCAGTGGGTTACTTGCTGGTTTCTGTGGTTCCAGTTGAGATGGGCTGTCTGGGAGGGAAGACAGAGGAAGAACGACTGGATGAAAAAGCAAAGAGAGAAGCCAACAAGAAGATCGAGAGACAGCTGCAGAAAGAGAGACAGGCTTACAAAGCTACACACAGACTGTTACTGCTGGGTGAGACACCTGTCTGTCTGTCTGTCTGTCTGTCTCTCTCCTGTCTGTCTTTGTCTCACCTGTCTGTCTCTCTCCTGTCTGTCTTTGTCTCACCTGTCTGTCTCTCTCCTGTCTGTCTTTGTCCCACCTGTCTGTCTCTCCTGTCTGTCTGTCTTTGTTTCACCTGTCTGTCTCTCTCCTGTCTGTCTTTGTCTCACCTGTCTGTCTCACTCTTGTCTGTCTTTGTCCCACCTGTCTGTCTCTCTCCTGTCTGTCTGTCTGTCTGTCTTTGTTTCACCTGTCTGTCTCTCCTGTCTGTCTGCAGGTGCAGGTGAATCAGGGAAAAGCACCATAGTGAAACAGATGAGGATTCTTCATGTCGACGGTTTCAATGCTGAGTGGGTCCCACTTTGACTTTACTTTTATTTTGAAAAGTCACATTTGGCACCGGTATAACACTATTTCCTGTGGTGTATTAGGTCTCATGTTTTCATTAGTGCTTAAAAAAGCTCAAGATATACAGTATCTGATCAGTAGAACATAAACTGTATGATGTCATTCTTTAAGTCTCGTATTCTGGATTTCCTGTTTTCTGGTTTTTATTTGTCTTTACTCGTCCTTTCAACAGTAACTAAAATTCTGAAGATGTTTCATCACTTTCATCTTTGTCTGTGTTTCAGTCGGTGAAAACAAGTGTTTTCCTGTAGATCAACCTGATAGTTTTTAAAATATTTTGGTGTCTCTATATGATGAAACTCAAACTTTTACTGACGTATTTTTCATTCGACAAAGTTTCTCCTTCACTTAGTTACTTCTATAGATGGAAATAATTTGCTAAACTGAAATCACCTGAAATGATCCGATTATAGGGGTAAGGAAAAGTTCATTTTGCTGAAAACATCTGGTTTGGTTCAACAGCAGCTCTCTCTCTGTGGAACACGAGATGCCGCACACTAACGGACTCCTCGCACCATTTGTTGGTCATTTAGAGTCTGACGGAGGATGTCAAGTGTAAAACGTCTCTCACCGGCTGACATGAAGGAGTGTCGGACGTCCGTCACAGTGAATCAATGCTTTGATCCATTTTTTTTCTTCTTTCCAGAGAGAAACAGCAGAAGATTCAAGACATCAGGAAGAACGTGAAGGATGCTATAGTGGTAGGCCACATGACCTGCGTCACATGACCTGTGTCACATGACCTGCGTCACATAGCTGACTGTAATGTGAAGTTGTTAGAAAAGTCTCTGTGGTTGGTCCAAACAGCTGAAGCTAATTCATTTCAGCGTTAAGTTGTTCTCGTGAGCAGGAACGACCGTCAGTGTGAAGTTCAAACTCAGAAATCTGTCGTTTGATTCAAGCTGACGTCTCATTTAGTCTCAAGTCGCAGCGTCTCAGTGTGAGGACGGAAATCTGCAACCAAACTTTCACATGTTACTTCATCTGTGAACATGTCCAGTTTTTTTCCTGCTGCTGAGTTCAGTGTGTGTGTGTGTGTGTGTGTGTGTGTGTGTGTGTGTGTGTGTGTTTCAGACCATTGTGTCAGCTATGAGTACGCTGACTCCACCAATGCCTTTGGGTAACCCTGGCAACCAGTTCAGAGTTGAATACATCAAGAGCATCGCGCCACTGTCTGACTTTGAATACACAGAGGTAACACACACACACACACGCACACACACACACGCACGCACACACACACACACTCACAGGTGTAATATGTCTGTGGAGTGATGTCATTGAGACGGACAAACTGAAATCTTTCAGCTGACCATCTACAAATGATTATTTATCTTCTGCACACAAACAAGACAACAAATCATTTTTAGGACTTTAGGGACTTCCTGTTAGTAGTACAGTACAGTACTATAGTACAATACTATAGTACAGTACTATAGTACAATACTATAGTACAGTACTATAGTACAGTACTATAGTACATCAGTACATTCTATAAATTTACTTTGCTTTTTACTTTATTTCCACGACTGCCAACAAGCGTCTTGCATGTTTGAACTGGAGCTCTGATGGAGATGATTTAGCACTTTAGCTGCTAATGCTAACAGCAGCAAGGGAAGACAAAGAAATACATTATAAAAAATGAAGATGAAGAAAACATCACGGCGCAATTGAATGAGAGTAAAAACCAAAAATGCATCAAAAAAAAGAAGATGAAAAGAAAAAACATGGAAAAGAGACAAATCAAACAGGTGAGCTGTTCCTTTAAAGCAGCCGTGGAGCATCAGGAGACTTCATGTTTGTTTAATGATGTTAATGACATGATGTAACACATTAATGTGGGACTGAAGCCACAGAGGACCACACACTCACCTGACTCTGTGTGTGTGTGTGTGTGTGTGTGTGTGTGTGTGTGTGTGTCACCTGAGGCCTCATTATCCAAACATCTCGAGTCTCTGAAGACACAAAGAGACAAAACAAATGTCTTCCTGCTCCTCCTCTGAACTCCACCAGCCTCTTCTCTTTCTGTTGTGACGCTGCTGCTGATTGGTTGACAAACACACACACACACACACACACACACTAACACTGCAGAAGCACTGACCTGGATGATTGTAATGCATTGTAAACAATAAAAACATGATGTCATCATGATGAGATGGAGCCTCGCACTGACACAGGCAGGAGGATCATTAACACGTCAACCTTTACCAAACGTCCGCAGCTCGCTCGCCGCCTCTTCGTCGTCACTTCCTCTGACCGGTTAGCCTCTGTGAGCAGCTCTCTGCCTTATGGGACTCGTAGCTGCAGCTCCACCTGATGAAGCAGAAAGAGTGGCCTGAAGACGGGTGGAGGTCACACACAGGACTTGCAGTCCTGTGAAAACAGAGTCAGATGGAATAAAGAACTAAAGTTTCAGATGCTGAAACGAGCTCAAAATCAAAACTCTCCCATGAAGATTCTATCACAAAATTCTAAGTCCACTTTATAAATGTTAGGAAGTTATGATTCCATCCGATGAATGTCGAGTCTGGTTGTGTGAAAATTTTCTGTCTGTATATAAAGTGCACGTTTGTTCTCTGCTGTGACGTGCATTCCTTTTTCGACTGTCTGTCTCTCAGGAGTTCTTTGAGCATGCTCAGAAGCTGTGGGAGGATGATGGCGTGAAGGCGTGTTTTGAGCGCTCCAACGAATATCAGCTGATCGACTGTGCTCAGTAGTAAGACAACACACACACACACACACACGCACACTCAGTATTACACTTCATCACACAGAGCGCCTGTGACAAATGAAATCCCAACAGACCAATCAGAGCGCTCCATTAACCTTGACAGACCTGTTTTCTAATTCGTAATCACCTGGTTACGTTTGTGTGTGTGTGTGTGTGTGTGTGTGTGTGTGTGTGTGTGCAGCTTTCTCGATAGGCTGGATTCAGTCAGAAGGATGGACTACACACCTACTGACCAGGTAACAAACACTAATCGGTTTTCAGTGTTCAGGATGACTCATCTGTTACCAGGCAGTAACCACAGTTTCTTCTTCTCTTGCAGGATTTGTTGCGCTGCAGAGTTTTGACTTCTGGAATTTTTGAAACCAGGTTTCAGGTCGACAAGGTCAACTTTCAGTGAGTGTGTTTAGCCCCGCCCTTCTTTCTGGTGCACCAATCAGCTGTTTTCTCTACCTGACTGCTGCTTTCTCGCTCAAATCAATTACGCTTTACAACATTAGATTTTTTTGTTTTCATCTTCTTTGGCAAAGGCCATGATTAAAAGAGAGAATATATTACACAAACACAGGGAAACGTCACAAAACAAACAAACAGGCGTAAAGGAACAATGTGAAAACTACAGGTGACTCACAGGGACATGTGCATGCAGGAAAAAACAAAAGGAAGTTGGTCATTGTGGTTTGTCAGCAGGTGGCGCTGCAGCAGATTTACATACTTTAAAACACGCAGACAGATTTTTGCATTCTGAGTCACAAACTTCTCAGTCATGATTCATGCAAATCTGAACTCAGACATGAAACATGTTTTTAGGTGACTGATGATATCATCCATTTGAAATCAGCAGCCGTTTATCCGCTCCACCGGCGCTGATGTGACTGAACGTGAACAAACATTGCTCACACCTATGAATGCAGGAGGAGAACAGGAGGCAGGGCATCGTTTATTTCTGTGAAAAGTGCTCCGTGGCTCCTGAAGACAAAAAGTTCCATTTCTGAGTGTAAAATGACCTGAATCTTTATCTTAGCGTTTGCATTGTGAGACTTGCAGCGAGCGAGCGGGGTAACGTCCTGTCAAACTTTTACACGTTGTATTATGACTACATTTGTTCATGTTTAATTTCATTTCAACTGGAAAGACAATAAAACAATTTGATACCTGACTAAAACACCTGTCTGTCCGTCTGTGTTTCCATCTGTCTCTCTGTCTGTCTGTGTGTTTGTATGTGTCTCTCCATCAATCTGTCTGTGTGGCTGTCCGTCCATCTGTCTGTCAGTATGTTCGATGTTGGAGGACAGCGAGATGAACGCAGGAAGTGGATTCAGTGCTTTAATGGTGAGAAAAACTTTGATTTCTCTCAGAATTGGGTGAATAAACTGTCTAGTAATGAGTTTGTGTGCTCAGATGTGACGGCCATCATCTTTGTGGCGGCGAGCAGCAGCTACAACATGGTGATCAGAGAAGACAACTCCACCAATCGCCTGCGAGAATCTCTGGACCTCTTCAAATCCATCTGGACCAACAGGTTCATTCAATCCTATCTCGTCAGTTCTCTGTGCCCTGATTGGCTGTTGTCGATCCTCTGCGCTCTGATTGGCTGTTGTCGATCCTCTGTGCTCTGATTGGCTGTTGTCGATCCTCTGTGCCCTGATTGGCTGTTGCTGATCCTCTGTGCTCTGATTGGCTGTTGCTGATCCTCTGTGCCCTGATTGGCTGTTGTCGATCCTCTGCGCTCTGATTGGCTGTTGCTGATCCTCTGCGCTCTGATTGGCTGTTGCTGATCCTCTGCGCTCTGATTGGCTGCAGGTTTCTGAAGACAATCTCTGTGATCTTGTTCCTGAACAAACAAGATGTCCTCGCTGACAAGATTCTGGCAGGAAAATCCAAACTGGAAGACTATTTTCCTGAATACAGCAACTACCAAGTACCCGCTGAAGGTACAAATACACGTGTAAATGAACACACATACATGCATACAAACCCTCTGACCTCAGTGTGTGTGCGTGTGTGTGTCCAGCTGTTCCAGATGCTGATGAAGACCCAAGAGTGACCAGAGCCAAGTTCTTCATCAGAGACGAGTTTCTGGTAAAAACATGATGTTGGCAGTTTGACGAGTCATTTACCAAACAGTTCTGTTGATTAAATGTTACTGTTGTTTTCTTTGTTTAAACCAGCTGCTCTCATACAGCGCTGATGTTTTTATACGTACATGTCCAGTTTTTCGTACTGATTACTTATCTTTCCTTCCTGTGCGCCACATTTTGAACAGCTGAGTATAAAGCTCACAGTCAGCATATTTTCATTTGTAAAGATACAGGGAGAAAAATTATTATTCGTCACACCTGGTCTGTCTCTCTCTCTCTCTGACCTGTCTCTCTCTCTGACCTGTCTCTCTATTTGATCGGTCTCTCTTTTTGAATTGTCTCTCTCTTTGACCTGTCTCTCTCTCTGACCCGTCTCTCTCTCTCTGACTTGTCAATTCAGTTTTAATTTCAATTTAACAAGCTTCGTTGACATGACTGTACAGTAACAATAATGCCAAAGAAAATACAAATAAAGGTACAATAATAATAATAATAGTAAGCTTCAGAAACGAATGGAAAAAATATGACAAATAATTAAAACATAAAAGTAAAACCATGAATATTCTAATTACAAAAAGGTTAAATATTAAAGGAATTAATGCAATAATAAATATCAACATCGATAAAAGAGAAAAATAAATAGCAATTTAATTCAATGCAAACAGCTTTATTGGCATGACATGTGGTATGTGTTGCCAAAGCACATAAAAAATTCAATAATAACTTAAACAATATTAATTAATACACAGAAAATAAGAGATGTCCAGTATTTAATTTAATTAATTTTTATTTTTTATTTATTTCATTTATTGGACAGGGACAATCCCCACTACACATATTGTGCCAGATATAGCTCAAAGCTATTTTTTTCTGCAGTCCCTGGGGAAGGGTGACAAAATACAGCTTGGGAACAGTGCGGTTGACAGTTGCACATAAACAAAAAATTACAAGATACAAAACAATTTTAATATCCTATGCAAAACATTATGAAAAAAAGTACAAAAAACAAAACTTTTCCATTTAATTTTCTGAGACCAAACATTGTGATTACCCACATAGATATTTCAACACAGCCACACTCCCATTTGCACACATGCACACACAGTCAGCCACACACACTTACGTCTATCATCATTATCATCATAATGTCTAACAACTTATGACTACAAGACTGTTTTTCTTTCAGCCATTTTTTGGGCTGAATTTAAAACTAGTAAGTGTGCTGCACTCTCTGATACTAGGTGGCAAGGTCCTCCACTGTTCAGCAGCCTTGACTGAGAAAGCTCGTGGATCTTAATCCAGCACGGCAGTCTCCCCTGTAGAGGATCCAGTGGTGGTGGGGCAAGATCATTAA
>JAQLOL010000013.1:138944-152510 GCA_029783665.1 Naso thynnoides | reverse complement strand
TTGCTCCGGTCAAACCCGATACAGGTCGATGAGTGAAAAAAACTCTCTGGAGGTCTTCTTTGATGAGTGCCCGTTCATACTCCTTTAAGAACACTTTTAGATGAATCAGTCACTCAAAATCGTGATGGATAGATTGACTGACAATGAAGACCAAACCTCCTCTTTCATTGAATTCTTCTGAAAAAACAGATTGATTTCTTTTTATGTCTCTGTGTCTTTCAGGGTTTTCTGTGGGAGTCCATTCACCTGCAAAAACAGGAAGTGGGTCATTACAGTGTTCAGGTGAAACATGACGGTTGGTAACAAAACATTTTCGTGTTTAAATCTTTATTTTTACTTATTGTTTTATCTTTTTTTCTAGTTTTTAAAATGATTGATTAACGCTTTGGATCTGTTTTGCATCGCTACAGTAAAGCTGCGTTTGTGTCTTCCCAGGATGCACTGGGGAAGAGACGGTTCTCTGTGTCCACCTGATCAATCCAATCATGCACCACAACAGCAGAGGTCAAACAGTGCAGCTGAACTTCGACACTGAACATCACCGAGAGCTGGAGGAGGCTGCTGGGAGAGTTTTCATGGTGTCTGTCACACACACACACACACACACACGCACACACACACACACGCACGCATGCGCGCTCAGCCATCTGACTACTGCCTCTGTTCTCTTGGACCATCACAGAAAGACGGAAGTTCCTCCACCGTTGAACTCTCAGCTGCTGCGGTCCAGCTGTCCCTCTCTGCTGCCAGAAACGATGTGAGATCCTACAGCAGGAAGAAACCACAGAGCAAGAGTCAGCTGAAGAGTGAGTTCACCCGTTCTCATGAAAGCGTCATCGACTCGTCACATCTTGACATGAATTTTATATGTTATGACAAACATCTGCTTGCTTGTGACTCATCAGTTAATTTTCACCTTTCAAATTTCAAGAATAAATACAAAGTTAGATTTCTTTCTCCAAACCTGGCAAAAGGATCCAGAAACCTCTGAAATTCAGTTTGTAGCTGTTGTGGTAAAGTTGTGATAATTGATTCAGTAACTGGAGTGGGTCACTTCCAGAGAGCCGGTCCTTCGAGGCAGCCCTTCTACCTGACCAAAGAGCCGTGTCAACCATTTGCCATCACCACACATTTACACCTGGAAGCCCCGTGCTCCCACTGCAGTCCTTGTTCCTTTAAAACAGTTTTCTCCATCAGCCTGTGTAAGTAGACCTATAAAGAACAGAATAAGGGTTCAAATAAAAATATTAATTGAATAGAATACTGAATATTAATAACAATACAAATATAAATTGGAAATGATTCAATATAGAAAATAACAAAATATAACACTGGCTTAAGGCTTTGTCTCTCCCCTCAGCTTTATGCATTAAATAGTAAAGAAATAGAAAATAGAACCTGTACAGCTCTGAGATAAATGTTCAATGTAAACACAAGATGCAGGACTTTGACGTGTAGTGGAGTACTTCACTACTTGGTACTTAAGTAAAGGATGTGAATACTTCCTCCACACCTCTTTGTAAACCTTGATTGAGAGACTAAATAATCATTGTCTTGTTTTAATATTGTATGCGCCTATGAGGAGTCATCCCACCCATCATCACCTCACACATTATACTGTATACAGTCTGTACTGGTACCCACAGAGAGCGTTTCATTTCCAGCACACGCACGTGCATGAACACGCATGTTGACGCGTGACACGGTGATACTTTCTGACCTGCAGTTTAAAGAGGTAGTAAACACTTGAACCTTTTTTTTTAGGTGTAAACTGAATTATATGACTGTACTTTGATGAAACACATCAATGCTGGTGTTAATACTGACATTCACACCAAACTGATACAAATCAGCATTTTATTATTGAAAATGTCTCAAAAGGAAATCTGCTTTGTAAAATCAGTTCTGAAAAGGCGGAGCCAGTGTGACGGCTGTCTACGTCACCAGCTGTATATAAATGGTCGAATGTTAAGGCAGTGGTTGCAGATGACGGGCTGTTTTTTATTAGGGTTGGCTTTAGCGTCCCGTAGAAACTACATATCCTAGCTTTACAGCGTATGTGAGTGTTTGCTAATATTAGCCTTCTAACTATGTTATGTTGCGTTACCACTCACAGACCGCTCCCATCCTCTCCGGCACCTGCATTGCTTCAGCCCCGAGAGCTCCGGCTTCGGGCAATGCTGGTGCTGGAGCTAGCGGCTCAAACAGGGAGGGCTCGGGACCACCGTGGTCCTCCACCACACTATGAGCCGCCACCACCACCAAGTATTGCGACTCATTTTCCACTGCTGTCTGCTCCGTCTCGGCGTCTGATTCACAAAGCACGCAGCGCTAATCGTGTGCCGGAGCTAACACACCCACAGTTTGACAGCTGAGTGCAGTTTGCCCTTCTTTGGGATCAAATTGAGTTCACGGATCCTTTCCCAGTTTTTCGGCCTTTTCTTCATGTTTCAGAACACAGACTGGTTCGTAATAGACACTGCAGAGAGAGCGCAGCATTCTACAGGAAGCCTCCGTTTTGATTTTTGCTCACAGTTGGCTGTGAGTTGCAGCTGACACGATACAAGCGTCTTCAGAATTAGAAAAAGTCAGTTCTGTTTCACGCACAGCGCTTTGGTTGCTTCATTAAGAGGATCGATCAGAATTTGATGGTGGTTCGAGTTCTTTATTCTGCTTCACATCCTCACAGGTCCGCCGTCACTCATCGCAGGTCCAGTATGTGAAACTGTTTGTAATAAAGGCAGTCCACATGAATTAATCCTCAGCTCCATCAAAAACAGTTTAGCCAGATAGAACAACTGTTTCATTCATAATTCATAGGTCTTCTCTCTTTTTTTTTTATAAATTCATTCATTTTTTAAAAATCCTGGGACACGCTCACGGTTCTAAGCAAAAATAAACCTGAAAATGACCCAGATGAGTGTTGCACATTTTACATTCTGTACCTGTAGAACATTTTACAGACATGAAAAAACACACACACGAGGAGAATCACAGGAGTTTTTCCATCTGTTTCCTTCTCTCTGTCCCTGTGTGTGTGTGTGTGTGTGTGTGTGAGAGTGAGTGAGTGAAATCAGGTCTTCAAACTTAAGAGAAGATGTTCAAGTAAACACTGTGCATATGTGAGTGTATTTTGTATGTCTGAAATTATTCACACTAATAACGATAAATTATTACCGCCTAACTGATCTGCGTGAAGCCGTCAGATCGTCTTTACAGATTCAGTCGCTGACAGCTGGAACAACTTGTGTCTTCATTGGATCCAGAAATTTCAAACTCCGATATAAACTCACAGTCCACTTGATTACCCCTCAGACTGCAGATTTTTACCATAATATCACTCAATATCAATTTAATGTCATTTAAAGCTCGCTGGCTTCGAAGAGAAAGAGGGAAAGTGAAATTGCGGCGATTTGACACACGGGTCTCACTGGCGTTACCTCGCGCCTCTGTAGCTGCCTGTGGCAGTCAGTGCTGCTCCCTGTGAATTAGGAGCTATTTGCATTGAGGTTTATTTGCAGAGGTAGAGGGCAACTTTGCACCCACTGTATGGATACTCCCTAATTTACATGTATGCAAATGGGACAGGCGCAGCTCTAGGGGTGGCAGTGCAGGTTGCCTCCATTTCAGCCTTTGCGCCTGCTTTGTGGATTGCACACTATGTTTTTCTCTCATTTGCACAGGTTTAGCGGCCACAAAAGCGGCGCAATCCTTTAGAGAATCAGGCCCTGAGTCGCTCTCCATTTTCCTCTGGCCAGGGACCATCACTGTCCCCCCTCCCACAACCCCCGCCTCTTTAAAAATCAGCACTGTCAGACAGACGGACGCCACGGTTCCATCCTGCCGGCCTCTCGAGGTCGATCCCTGCAGCTGAGTCGCAGCAAAGAGACGCTTTTCTTCTGATGTGACATGAGTGGGGAGAGTTGACTTGCAGGACGATAGCGGAGGATCAGCGAAACACTAAAGCACCTACTTCAAATTTTTGCGATGCTAACAGAGAACTTGAAAACTTGAATGAAAGAGGAGGAGTGAGCGAGTTCAGCGGCAGATCTTCATCGTCTTGTTCCATCACTTTCACAGATGCCCTGTCCCTAACCGCTGTCAACCAGCGCTGAGAATGACTGTCATTTTGCTACGCTAGCGGTCAGCTGGCTAACTTACTGAACACATCGTATTTCTGCTTCAAAATAAAAGTCAACTCAAGTTTTGCCAAGTAAATGCTTTTAATGTGAAGCTGCAGTTGTAGGAAATGCTGAGTTTGCAGTAACACTGTACTCTACAGGTGCTGTTTTTTCATGTAGACCACGGGTGAACCAGGATTACTGGTGAGGTCACAAATTTATTAGCCAGTGGGGAAATGTCGTCACGGCCGCGTTCAAAAATCTGTTTTTCTGTTGTGAATTTTTCCTAAACATTTATGCCATCATGTCTGTGTACACAGTCATACCCCTACTGTATAGTCTGACTACTCTACAAACACGAGGTCGTCTCCAGCTGCTGGAAACTCACAGGTGTTCTGCAGGTGCAAGGATATGTGAACACCTGTGATGAGCCTCACCTGTCTGCGTTTCCTCAGGTGGACAACTCTTCAGTAATCGAGATCGACTTCATCCGCTCAGACATCTTTGAGGAGGTGTTGAACTACATGTACACGTCGAAGATCTCTGTCAAGAAGAGAGACGTCAATCTCATGATGTCATCTGGTCAGATCCTTGGCATTCGCTTCCTCGACAAACTCTGCTCTCAGGTAACAGTCTCACCTGTCAGCCCAGGTGTTTCCTCTCACCTGAAAGCACTGACACATGCACCTGGAGGGCCGACAGGAAGCTGACCTCAGCTTGCTGCATGTTGTTTACCTGTTCGTGTGTGACGATGCCTTCATGTGTCCTCAGAAAAGAGACGTGTCATCAGAGGACAAAGAGAAGTTTCCCTATGACATCGTAAAGATGGCGCTGCCACCTGAAGCTCAGCTGGCCGCTGACGCCGAGGTAAACTCAACACTGATCAGTAACAATCAGTGAGTAGTGATCAGTCACACCAGGTATAGGTAACATTTACTCTTGAACGTATGTGCATGTGCAGGTACTAGGAGAGCATGATGACACGCCCACCACAGATGACCTCGTAGAGGCATCGGCCAGTCAGGAGCTAGACAAGTCTCCCAGTGCAGCGCTGCGGGTCCAGGAAGCCATCCTGAAAGAACTGACCAATGAGGACGTGCACAAGGTACACACAGGCACACACATGCGCACGCACATGCACCTGAACACAGGTAACCCTGGATAAACAGCACCCACATGACGTCTCCAGGTGACCTGCTATGACCAGGATGTGGTGACAGAGATGGAGGCGGAGTCTAAAGAGCTAGGGGCGGAGCACCACGGCACCCAGACGCTGACGTTTGCAGACAGCATGGGGGAGGTGAAGGACGAGCAGCCGCCTGGCTGGTCGACGGCCACGACGGACATGAAGTTTGAATACCTGCTGTACGGACACAGAGAGCAGCTGGCCTGCCAGGTGTGTGGGAAGACCTTCCTGGATGAGAGCAGGCTCAGGTAAGTACAGCACACCCGTTCAACACCTGGATCAACACACCTGAGCTTCACACAGCTGGTCAACTCTGCTGCTGTCTGTGTGTTCAGGAAACATGAGAAGCTTCATTCAGCAGAGCGTCCGTTCGCCTGCGAGATCTGCACGAAGGCTTTCACCACCCACGCTCACCTGAAAGGTACAAATCCACTTCAGCACACCTGGACACGTCAGAATGGGACACCTGGCTGATCCCTCTAACATGTCCTCGACTGAAATAGTACCAACAAAATTAATTGAATTTTTTCAACCTCATCAGCTTCATTTTGTGAATTTATTTTCACTCTGAACTAAATTTTAAACAAGTTGTACCTGAGCAGGCTGTGGACCTTTCTGAAACACCTGCTCGGAGCATTCCGCAGGGTCGTGTGCAGCACCTGATCTTGATTAGTTTATTCCAGCAGTTGTGCGTGAGCAGCGTATGTCGAGGAGTGCAGGAAGTCTAGTGAGCCGCATGCAGTTCAAACGTGGTTTTCGTACAGACGTGAAGCTGAGCAGCGTTCCACTTCAGAATGTCAGCAGGAAGTTTGTCCGTTCTCGAACGCCTCCTGGATGTTTTTTAATCCAAACTGCAGTCACAGCTTTTTTTAATCGGAATTTGTTCATTTTTTACGAAATAAAATCAGCATCTTGTGTTTGCGCTGCATTCAGCTGAATCCACATCAGGATCAGTTTCCAAATCATTGTCTTCTGCTTTTTGTTCATGTTCCACATCCAACTTTGTTGAAACGTGATGCACGTTCACCTGAGCTCTGATGTCATTGTGTAAAGATCTTACAGCGCTGCCTTCACCTGTATATTTCAGAACACTTGAAGATCCACACAGGCTTTAAACCCTACAGGTGTGATGTTTGTGGGAAATCGTTCATTCGAGCCCCAGACCTGAAAAAACATGAACGAGTTCACAGCAACGAGAGGCCGTTTGCCTGCCAGATGTGTGACAAGGTTAGCCCACCTGTCTGTCAGTCTGTGTGTCTGTACATTAGCCGTCTGTCTGTCAGTCTCTCACCTGTCTGTCACCTGTCTGTCTGCAGGCATTCAAACACAAGTCTCACCTGAAGGACCATGAGAGAAGACACAGAGGAGAGAAGCCTTTCGTCTGTCCATCCTGCACGAAAGCCTTTGCCAAGGTACCTCTGATCATCTAAAGTACGACTGACTCGTCGTCCTCACAGTCCTGCTGACCGAGCACCTTTCTCAAACCACTCCCCCCCCGGCCCCCCGTTACAGTGGGAACGCCGTTCTGTAGCGACACTCAAAGCCTACTAAGGTGCGCTGATCAGGGTGAAGGCTGTAAATCACATGAAAGCTTTGGGACATGACACATTAATTTGAACTTTAGTCATTATTTTTATCATTACTGAGAGCGTCAGGTCTGTTTTTACATCTGTTGTATCTTATTGATCTGAATATTTGCGTTTATGTTGATATTGATCTATTATCAGAGGGGTTTTATGTTCTGTCTTGCGTCATATTAAATATAATGTTGGACGCTTGTTTAATAAACACATGATAATCAGATGAACACATCTGCTGTTCTCAGAGCAGGAGAATATAAACGCAGCACAACCTCAGCGTCTGACTTTGACGTAACGCTGTGGGGAACTTATTTTGTACTGAGCATCTCATTGGACCCCTCATGGCGTTGCAGGTGGTTGTTGAGCGTCGTCGTAAACTCGCCGTCAAAGGTTTTATGAGCCACTTCCTCTCGGCATGAATTTCTTTTTTGAGATGGTACATGAACGTCCAAACGGAGGGAGAGTGGATATGGCGAGGGGATGGTTTGAGAAAGGCCTGGCGCGTCTTGGAATCTGTGGTGAGTTCAGTGTCATTCTGTCCTTTCAGGCTTCTGATCTGAAGCGTCATGAAAACAACATGCATAGTGAGAGGAAACAGCTTAATCCACTGCAGAGTGACACAGAGACACTGCAGGCTGCCGCCATGGCCGCTGAGGAGCAACATCTGGATAGCATCAGCTGCTCCTAACATCTGTCGCTGCTAACATCTGCAGAGCTTCATCCGATGCTAACATCTGGAGAGCTTCAGTCGATGCTAACATCTGCAGAGCTTCATCCGATGCTAACATCTGGAGAACTTCAGTCGCTGCTAACATCTGCAGAGCTTCATCCGATGCTAACATCTGGAGAACTTCAGTCGATGCTAACATTTGGAGAGCTTCATCCGATGCTTACATCTGGATGCTAACATCTGGAGAACTTCAGTCGATGCTAACATCTGGAGAACTTCAGCCAATGCTGACACTTGGAGAGCTTCATCCGATGCTAACATCTGGATGCTAACATCTGGATGCTAACATTTGCAGAGCATTATCTGCTTTTAATCAGTGTAACTCTATTGATTAAAATACTTTCACTGTAACTGTGTTAATTTTTTTCTTTGCAGATCGTAAATGAAGTTCTACGTTGGTTTTTTTTTGGTTTGTTTTTTTTTCTGATTCGTGAACATGAACTGACACTTGAACGATGACCTCAGCAATCATGTGATGAACATGGGTCACTGTGTCCCTCTTCTCTGACTTGGTGGATGATTTGTAGTTACGTCCCTTTGAAAATGTACAGGATCTGTTTTTCAGTCTGAACCACATTCTGTCCAGGAAACGGTTGATTTTAAGGATGTGGGTTTGTGATGTAAATAAAACTGTCGTTCTGTTCAGTTTAATGAGCAGAGCTGATGTGTTTTAAAGCACGTCTGTTTTATTTCATGGCCTAAGTTCCTGCGGGAGCCCAGAGGCTCCGTCACAGCTCTGTTTCCATGGTGTGAGAATGAATCTGAATGAAAATGTCCGACCATTCCAAGCACTTCAGTCAGTCAGCTCTGAATGTTTCAGGTGGGTTTGGTATTCATTGAAACAGTTCATAATTACTGAATAATATCAGTGATTCTCTGTAGTTATGTGAAAAAACCTGTGACCAGTAGGGGGCGACAGAAGACCATAGACCATTCATGTTTTTAATACAAGCAGGTTCATCAGCAAAGAACCAAAGTTAGATGAATTCCCTGCTGTGATCGATAACATTAAACACAATATAAAACAGAGTACAATAAAAACAAATACAATTTGAGTTTACTGTTTATATGAAGTCTCCATTAAAAAATGGTTTTGCTGTTCACGTTCATCTTTCTGTAAGGACTGAAGAGATGTGATGTCACGTGTGGCTCCTGTCTGAATGGTGTGTGGTTGTACAGTCATCACTGACACACATTTCAAAGTTCTGCTTTCAGACTGCTGAGAGATTGTTAAGACGGCAGCTGAGCAGGAGGTGAGACAGGTGTGTCAGGGTTTGATCAGCCAATCACAGTGAGGGTTCACTCTGTAAACGTCCAACAGCAAACAGTCTGGATGAAGACGTCGCTCACCTGAGAGACAGACAGGCAGAGAGAGGTTTTAAGAAATGATCCCAAAATAATTTGACACCAGCTGTCGATGTTTACATGATGTCATGATCAGACTCACTGATGTTTCCTCCAACTTCATACAGACGCTGAACAGGACTGTTGATAGAGAGACAGCCACACACACACGCATAAGTGAACTGCATTTATGAAACACTACGGCAGCCGGCTTCAACTTGCTCCTCAGTCGAGTCAGATGCCGTTCAGCGCTCAGTAACTCGATGAAGGACAAGAAGTAGGTCGGCCCAAAAACACATCGACATGCAAAGCAGAGGAGCTGGAGATCGAACCACTGACGCTGGATAAGTATACAACCTGCTAACCCACAGCTGTCCAAATACAACAACAATGATAGACAATCTGTCATATTGATCATTGATAAATGAAATTCAAGAAAGTTTTTTTGTGTGTGTGAGAGAGTGTGTACTACCTGTTGTCACATTCAAAGCGTGCAGTCACATCTTTTGCTCTCATCTGTCCATCAAGCTGTATTGCCATGGAGACCTTGGTGTGTAAGGGTGCGTGAACCCTGATCACGTCTTCGCACAGCTCTGTAATCTGCACACACACACACACACACACAGGTGTGATGTCACACTGATGCCATCAGGTGCTCTCTCAGGTTAATTTGTTTAATGTCCTGTCACTGGTCACTGGTCTGAAACAAGCGTTTGAATGAATCTGTGTCAGACCTGCTCGTGGCTTGATGATGTCACAGTGATGTGAGACACAGAGGCAGTCTGAGGAGGAACTTTGTCCTCCAAACGTCACGCAGCAGGAGGTAAAAGACTTTTCAGTGGGAGCTTTTTGGATTGGATAACTCTGCAGGTATTTTTTTCATCTCCCTCCATCTGATTGGCCGTTGGGATTTATGTGTCTGAAATGTCTTTGCGGCCGTAAACCTGCCTAGTAACTGTTAAGTCTTCTGTCACAAGATGAGTATAAAGTATCGATGCTCTTTGATTACCTGCACCTTTAATCTGTCTCACCTGTTTCTCCACCTCACCTGGTTCTTTGTCTCACCTGGTTCTCTGGTCCCTGTCTCTCCTGGTTTCTGCTGTTCTTGTCAGATTTCCACCTCAGTAGTCGTTTTTTCGTTTTACCCAGGCTGAAAAGCTTCTGATTGGATGCCTGGTTCATATGTCTCACCTGAGACAGCAGGAAGGTGGGGACCTACCAAAGAAAGCAAGAAGTGATGACATAGACTGTTAAGACAGTGATGTCACTGAAGCTGTGCAGGTGAGTATTCTCTGGCTCACGGTCCAAAGCAGGTCCTGGTGCATGATCATCAGTCGCACCAGATGAGCTCCGCCCACTGCCTCCTCCATCTCTTCCTGTTGCTTGGCCACAGAGCACTTACCACGGTGATGGCAAGAGAAGAGGTTGGGGGCCATTACCATGGAAACGTTCCACAGGGACATCCTGTTTTGGTCTTGATGAGAGACCACCTTACGCAGGAAGACCAGCAGGGCCTGTAACCACGGAGACAGATCTGTAAGCACAGGTCCAGAAAACTTTAGTGTGAGAGGATCACATGTTTCCGTATCTGACCATGTGTAACAAGGTTAATGATAGAGCAATAATAATAACAGAGGTTTTTTTTAATATTTATATATATTTGTAATTGGTTTGATTTGATAACACAAAATCTGTAAAAAGTTGGAACCTGACATGTTAGAGCTCCAAAGTCCGCATGAGGAACCTTGGAGACTCAGCTGCTGAACCCCTGCGTTCCTTTTTGTGGGTCCTTCCGTATATTGTGTCTCTCAGGTTAGCCTCTCCTCTTACTGCTGTTGTTCTTCACGGAAGAGGTAAGCTGCACTGTTGTCTGTAATCTACCAGTTTTAGCCATACTATTACGAGTTTGTTTGCTTGCTTAAACTGACCATGAACGTGCTGAAATATTTCTGTATCATTCAATTTGTGTAGGAGCTGAAGTTTAAGGGCTGACTGTAATTGACGGGAGGATTTTGTGTTTTTCACCTGCGTCAGATTAAACAGAGATCGCCTCCAAAGCTGACCTCGTCTGGGTCTCTTTGACCACACACAACGCAGACATCAACCACCACCGCTTACACGTACGGTTACGAGTGTTTGCAAGACTTACAGAGTACACCTGAACATCACTGCAGCAAGGTGACAAGTTCAAACAACGTTTGAGGGATTTTTTTCACCTTCCAAAGCATTTGATCAGATCATGGAATCAATTTGTTTGATGAATCTATGGATTGATTATAGTTACAGCTGTAACCTCTGTGCTGAGAACAACACCTGCCGAGCGGTGACGGCTCAGATGTCAACTGTCAGGTCGGAACCCAAACATGAGTACTGAACTGATGTTGTGTGCTGTGGGTGTAAAATTTACTCTGAGTGTTTCTCTGTTGGCTTCAGGAAGCAACAAGGACAGCAGCTGCAGAGCCTGAACCTGATGGACCACAGAGGAGATACCTGCACACACATCCACAAAACACCACCACCAACTCAGAATGCTTTCAGTGTGAATCTGTGTCAGTCATTCTCACACAGGACTTAAACAGAGAGCTGACTGACTGTGCAAAAATTATTATGTTTAAATCTTTTATTTACATTTATTAAAAATTTGAACTTGAACCTTAAATAAATCTGTTGAAAAACTGAAGATGAGCAGAAAGGGACAAAGACAAATCAAAAGAAAACTAGTTTCCACATACATAACAATGTTTTACTGTTTGTCCTTTAGAAAGGAGCAGAAACAGGTTGACGAGTGAGAAAATATACCAGACGACCTGCTGAACCGCAGGCCAGTCAGGACTGAGTCCTCTGAAGATGTCGACCGTCATACGTTCTTCAACCAAAACAAACATGGACGCCAGCAAACGGCTTTCATTGTTTAGATGCAGTGATATTTATGCCGAAAAGACCAAAAGGTTTTTTCTTCCCAACCTTTTCACCTCCCGTTCGTCTTCTCTTTTACTCTACGAGTGACATCATTCTGCTTTAAACATATTTCATCATTTTTATCAACTTTATCCAACGATACCCCGTAAACTTTTTGTAAATTATTCCGTATTCGCTGAATTATGACCTACAAGTCCTCGATACACATCAGCACAAAGACGGATACACTCTCAAAAATGTGTGTGACTGACGCAGAGAGCATGTGAGCACTTTGTTACAGATTGTGTGTGTGTGTGCATACCCAGCACAGAGCGGTAGGTGGACAGGTGTGTGTGTGTCAGCAGAGGTGTTGGCAGCTCTCTGATGAAAAGCTTCAACAGACCCGCAGCATCCACCTGTCTCACTGCAGACCAGTCGAACTCTCCACAACACCTGTTCAACTCCCTACGCAAGTACTACGGACAGACAGACAGACAGACAGGCACACAGACAGACAGACAGGCACCCAGACAGGTGTTCAGTCCTCGGACATAAATTCAGTTATTTCAATCATATACAGAAGATAGTGGTTTCGATGTGTGCTGCTTGTCTGCCCTATTCTATCCTATTGAAAGTGGAAGTGAGCTAGCTGATTGGATGGAAGCGGAGCAGTGATGGAGGCACCTGCCACGCCCCCTTCAGTAAAACCAGCTGAGGCTCTGCCTTAGCCCTGCTGATCCTGCTGTCTTCCAGTCAGGGAGTCGGGAAAGCTTTAGTTCCCAGACTCTCTTTCTTGTTGTCAGTACAAAGTCGTCACCAGCAGCAGCACAAGAGAACTCTGAACAGCGCTTGTGAGGCAGATGCAAGCAGTAACTCTGAGGAGTTGATTTGAACTGATCTTCTTCAGCGCCTGAGTGACACGCCCTCCGTTTGAGTCCACCAGGAACAGATTTCAATTTTCCATCACAGCCAGTATAACATCAAGCGTGTGCTGGGACGTGTGACTCTACAGCTGCTGTGCTGCTCAGACTCTAAAGAAGTTCCAGCATCGGGCGTGAGTGTGTGTGTGTGTGTGTGTGTGTGTGTTACCTTCTGTCTAGCAGCTGATCCTGGTACTCTGAGAATCCCTTCAGTCTGCAGGCCAGTCTGCTCTAAAATACACAATAGCTACACACACACACACACAAACACACACACACACACACACAGGGCTGCAGCAGCTGATCTAAATTAAACTCTTAGCTTCATGCTAATGCCAACTTTAACTTCAGTAAACGTGTGCGACCTTCTAACATCGACTGTTAGTAATGTGCCAATCTGATTACGTGATCGGAAATCAGGGTCCATCATGTGATTTTCAACTGATCGGGATCGGGTGGAAATGATTGGATTTATTTTAATGCAACGTTTTGCCGTAAATATGACACAGTTGACAGCAGGCGGGGAGTCGGCCTAACGCTCAGTTAACGTTAGCAGTAGTGAGCTGGTGGCCAGTAACGCAGAGCCAACATGAAGCTGGCGCCTTGGGACAGAGAAAATGTCTGCAGCTTGGAAGACTTTTATATTGGACAGCCAAGGCAGCGCAACAGCCACTTGTAATGTGCAAACTGGGCAGAAAGAACAAATCTGCGTTTCACACTACCAATATGATCCGCCATGTGAAAAACAAACACCCTGCACAGCACTCCGAGTTCACTGCAGCGACTC
>JAQLOL010000013.1:119638-138844 GCA_029783665.1 Naso thynnoides | reverse complement strand
AGAGAAAAACAGATAAACAAGCAAGCCAATGAAAGTAGTCAAAATCCAATGACAATAGAAAAAACGACAATAGGGGTAGACAAACAACAAAAATAAATAGAACAACAATAATAGTGTGAACCCATCATGTCCAAAAAGGAGTAGGATGAAGCATAAGTTTATTTAACCCTACCCCTTTTCCACTAATCAATTAATACTCAGTCACAAGCATAAATATTTACACAACTCTTATTTACAAGAAAATAGAAAATTGTGCAAATCGCTGCACAGTTGAAACAAGATCCTGGGGAATTACCTTTCACATTTTAACCCTAACCCTTTGCTTATGTTGTGGACTGTTTGCACTGTGTGAAACGCTATATTCTCAGTCAGTTTGCTGTTAGCACGTAGCTAGCGTTAGCTCATGAGACACTAACTAACTTGCATACTAGCTCACTGTAGCCTGTACATTTGCACTGGATTGATTTAAAACACGCTGTGCCAATAACAGCAGTGGCTTTAGGCTGTGTGATTAAAAGAGAGAGAGTCTGAGCTCCACATAATGCAAACCCCCTGTTGGTCCTGAAGCACAGCTATATCTTGATTGACTTACTAAGACTAACCGCATAACAACTACTAATATCCAAACATGCTCATGTTACACATTACCTCTAACTATCACTAGAACAAACTGGTGGGAAAAAAACCCAAATGCATTCACCAGTTGGGACCACCCATATACTAGGTTTTAGTCTTGTTGACTTATCACAGTTAGCAGAGCTTCCCACCCATAAAATTAAATAAATAAAATACAGACAACTGACTTGCTTAATATTGTAATTGTCTATTACAATAATAGTATATCATTTCACTGGTCACTGACAGTTGCATTTTAATGAGCACACTGGTAATTTTCAATAACTTTTATTATTGACATGCTTTTTCACTGAATACAAAAATGATTCATCAAGATGATTTAAATGTAAACAGTTTCCACGTGTACTTGTATTTTTTTATAGGGCGGACATGCAATGTGGTGGACGCGCTGACGTATTGCAGCAACAGGCCAACACAGTCAGTCAACATCAACATCAACAGTGGCGTAACCGTCTACCGTAATAACTATTGCTCTAGTCTGCACGCAACTTTTTTTCTCCCTCCCATACACGGTTAAAATAGGGGACATTTCCAGGGACAGCTTTAGCCGTGGACAGGTCACTCAAAACAGGGACTGTCTCCGGAAATCTGGGATGTCTGGTCGCCCTACTTCAGTACGGTGACCAGAATAACAATTCATAAACACAAGCTTGCATAAGCAAATTATTATAAATTAACACACAATAAACTACCAAACAAAAACATGAAACGTGCGCACACACATACACACACGGGAGTAGTAACTTCTAAACACACAAGTTAAGCAATAAATGAAACTATGAACAAATAAACAAAATATAAACACAACAATTAATAGGCCAAACAGACACAACTAACATATTTATAATAATATAAGTAAATATATAGAAATGTAAAGAATATAGCAATGACCACTTCAGAGCTGAATAAATGATCAAATGGGTAAAATCCTTAAAGCAGCAGCCAACGGGCCGAGCCGACTGGACGAAGTGATTCTCGTGCTTCAAACTTGGAAACACAGACGAACACGTGGATGAAATTTTTAATTCAGGAAACAGGAAGCAGCTGATGGGGATGAGAAGCTCAACAACACAACTATGCTGAGAACGATACCGATGAGAACTTTCTATTGTACTCGTGAATGGATTCCCCTTTATCTCCCATTTAGCTCAGGTGTGCGTTCATCGTGTGTGCGTAGCAGTGTTTGACGTGTTCTTCCCTCAACTGTCTGTCCACTAACAGCAGAAACCAGTCTGCAGGCTGCCCTTCACCAGTCTGTCTTCCTGTCTGCCATGTCGGCACAGCCCGGCCGCGACCTGTCGCTGTGCTGGGAGCAACATCGCAAACTGCTGCCAGGTGTCGCTAGATTCCAAGCGGAGGCCGTCCAACACTGGAGCGTCCAACAGGTCAGTGTGAGAGGTCAGAGACTTACATGAAGGTTAGTGCGACAGGTTTGGACAAAGAGTGAGACACCTGTCTCTCTGAACGGTCTGTCTCTGACCTGTCCATGTCACCCCATCCCATCTACCTTCCTGACCTGTCTCTCTCTCTGTCCAACCTGTCCGTCTCTTTCTGTCTGACCTGTCTTTATCTATCTGACCCGTCTCTCTCTCTGTCCAACCTGTCCGTCTCTTTCTGTCTGACCTGTTTCTCCCTCTTTGTCTGACCTATCTGTCTCCCTCTGTCTGACATGTCTGTCTCTCCCTGTCTGACCTGTCTTTCTCTCTGTCTGACCTCTCTTTGTCTCACCTGCCGTTATCTATCTGATCTGTCTTACCTGTCTGTCTCTCCGTCTGACCTGTCTCTCGCTATCTAACCTGTCTCTTTCTCTGTCTGACCTGTTCGTCTCTCTGTCTGAAACTGTCTGTCTCTCTCTGTCTGACCTGTCTCTCTAGCTGTCTGCCTTTTCTTTCTCTCTGTATAACCTCTTTTTGTCTTAGCTGTCTTATCTATCTGACCTGTTTCTCTCTCTGTCAGACCTGTCTTTCTCTCTGTCTGACCTCTCTGTCTCTGTCTGACCTGTCTGTCTTCTTCCATCTGACCTGTCTGTGTCTCTCTGTCTCACCTGTCTTTATCTGTCTGACCCGTCTCTCTCACTGTCTGACCTGTCTTTATCTATCTGACCTGTTTCGCTTGCTGTCTGACCTGTTTTTCTCTCTGTCCGACCTGTCTTTATCTGACCTGTCTCTCTCTCTCTCTGTCTGACCTGTCTTTCTCTCTGTCTGACCTGTCTGTCTCTCTCTGTCCAACCTGTCTGTCTCTCTCTGTCTGACCTGTCTTTATTTATCTGACCTGTCTCTGTTGCTGTCTGACCTGTTTCTCTCTCTGTCCGACCTGTCTTTATTTGTCTGACTCGTCACTCTTTCTGTCTGACCTATCTGTCTTCTCCCGTCTGACCTGTCTGTCTCTCTCTGTCTGACCTGTCTTTATCCACTGACATGTCTCTCTTGCTGTCTGACCTGTTTTTCTCTCTGTCCGACCTGTCTTTATCTATCTGACCTGTCTCTCTTGCTCTCTGACCTGTGTCCTCTCTATGTCTAACCTCTTTGTCTCTTTCTGACCTGTCTCTCTCTCTGTCTGACCTGTCTGTCTCCCTCTGTCTGACCTGTCTGTCTCTCTCTGTCCGACCTGTCTGTCTCTCTGTGTCTCACCTGTCTTTATCTTTGGCCTTTCTTTAGGTTTCAGACTTCATCGAGTCTCTTCCTGGCTGTGAGGAACAAGCCAAACAGTTCAGAGAGGAGGTGAGATGACCAATCAGCTGCTCTAGCTTTCATTACATCACATTGAACATGCTGTGATCTGATTGGTTCCTTCCTCTGTCTCTCTAGCAAATAGATGGACGGGCTTTCCTCCTTCTTACCCAGCGGGACATTGTGAGGATCATGTCAATCAAACTTGGTCCTGCCCTTAAAATCTACAACTCTATCCTAATGTTTAAACATGCCCATGACAGGAACCAATCGCATGCTAAGGACAGGAGCCAATCACTGGCAGAGGACAGAAGTCAGTCACACTCAGAGGACAGAAGTCAGTCACTCGCAGAGGACAGAAGTCAGTCACTCGCAGAGGACAGAAGCCAGTCAAACTCAGAGGACAGAAGTCAGTCACTCGCAGAGGACAGAAGTCAGTCACACAGAGAGGACAGAAGTCAGTCGTTTGCAGAGGACAGAAGTCAGTCACTCGCAGAGGACAGAAGTCAGTCACACAGAGAGGACAGAAGTCAGTCACTCGCAGAGGACAGAAGTCAGTCAAACTCAGAGGACAGAAGCCAATCACTTGCAGAGGACAGAAGTCAGTCACTCGCAGAGGACAGAAGTCAGTCACACGCAGAGGACAAGACCCGATCACGCGCAGAGGACAAGACCCGATCACGCGCAGAGGACAGAAGTCAGTCACACACAGAGGACAGAAGCCAATCACTCCGAGAGGACAAGACCCGATCACGCGCAGAGGACAAGAACCAATCAAGCACAGAAGGCAGGAGCCAGTCACCAGTAGAGGACAGGAAGCAGTCAGACGCCGAGGACGGGAAACTGTTACATACAAAGAATGGAAGCGAATCACATGCAGAAAATACCAACATCTGACACCTACAAATTTTAACTAAGCCAACCCAGAAACATCTGAATAACACCCCAGTCACAACAAGCCCCCCCCCATGGTGTTGTTTCTGTCAGTTGGCAGGTGTCGCTTATGTGACATCATTGTGGACATGATGAACAAATACAAACATGCAGTTTGTTGACATTGATGTGTCACATCACCTGAGAACACCTGAGTTCCACTTTAGGTTCTGCTTCTTGAGACAGACAGGGTAAGTGCCTCAGAGAATCAGAGCCAGTGTGCAAAGCATTCTGGGAGGCCTAAAGGACACAGTGCTGTGATAATGCATTCAGACTGGACAAGTGGTCCTGCTGGAACAAAGAAGGCCTGAAACGTAACTCAGCTGCTCATTGTACTGACTCCTCTGTGGTGCCTAAAATCCTTGTCAAGAAAATGACCATCAACCAACCTGCTACTGAGAACAGGAAGTCCTTCATGATCTGTGATCGTTCAACTGAATTTTCTATCAGCAAAAAAATCTCTGGTGGAAACATGGCTGCTGCTGCCTGAGTGACTGAGACCTTAAAAAACACTAACAGTCAGAGAAAATTTCTAAAATGTTTTAAGTGAAAATTTCTCTGTTCTGCATTTTCCAAATTTCTACATCAGTCTCAGCTCGTCGGTTATCGGTTTATAAATGGCCCGGAGTGTTTCCTACATCTCTTGATCTATCCTCTTTAAAATCATATTCTTAAAAATTTCAACTATGCCAACTCCTCGTTGCTCAGGTTAACATAGAAGAAGACAAAATGAACAAAAAGCTAATAAAAAATAATGTTCATAAAAGTAAATTAGAAAAAGAGCAGAATGCATGTATGAAGGCACATTTCATTTCAAAACCTAAACTCTTAATTATTGTCTTATAGTAATAAACAGTTCTCCTCACAAAAGGTCATGTCATTAGGAATGAAAGTCTCACACTTGTACAAAGTGTCAAACTCAGAAAAATCTCAAAATATCAGAAAACTTCGGTTAAGTTTTGTAATTACAAAAAACACTGAATATGTGTTTACTGGACGACGCACAGCTTCCATTAACCAAAGTGCATTTTGGCTTTAAAGAACATTTTGGAGGTATTCTGAGGTCAGGTCTGTTCAGAAGCTCACGAAAGGATTTTCTCTGCGTTTGTTCTTTGTGGGTTATGTTTGTCTGGTGTGGGTTATGGTGTAGGACTGCGTCATTTGTTTGTCTGATGATGTAAATGAATTGCTTTGTTATTTGAAAAAGGGGAAGAATGAGACTCGCTCTTTACCGCTTATTTCCCTGATACCTAAAAATCAGTTTAAACTTAAACTAGTAAACTAGTCTCAAACTAGGGAGACGATGATACACTGTCTGAATAAATTGAGATCCAACATTTGTTTAAAATGCATCTGAAATGTGCGTTGCATTGCACTGAGCTGATGAACGTGCACATTAAAACAAAACATGACATGCAGATCAGATGAACGCTTGTAACGTTAACAGATGTTCATTTTTTTTATAAAATAACACTAGAAAGACAAAGACAAGACGTTTCGTTCAAATGACGACGCCCGGCATCCTGCTGAGATTGTCGCCTTGTGGTGTCCCAGTCGACCGTAGGACTCTGTTCACTCTCACTGTACCTCCAAAATGTGCCTCGATGACATCATAGAAAACACACATGACTGACAGAGACAGATTGTAAGAAAGTGTCATGACTACACCTTCATGATTATTTAATATAAAGTGGAAATGAAAAATAGATCCACGTTTGAATTACAAGTTTTTCTCTGTCAAGTTCTCGGCTCTTCTACTCATTTTCAATCAAATTCAGCCGGTCTCTTTAACAAATGTAAGGGCTCAGGAATAAACACCCCGAGGACTGAATCAGGAAACAGTTGATGACATCACATTGTGGCTCTGCCTCTATTGTAAAGACTCTGTCATTACAATGAAAATGTGATGTCATTTCCTGTCTTTTTCTTCTCAGGATTTTACTTTCTGGACTTGGCTTGTCACTTCCTGACCAGTGGAAACATCTTTAATCTTTTACCTTTTTTGCAAAGACTCTCGACCAGTTTTTAAAATTGAATAGTGACATCATGAAAAGCCACGCCTTCTCTGTGATTGGTCAATTTGTGAGGGGAATTTTATTTTTGGCGAAGGACAAGCTGCAGATGTCTTTTAAAACTTTCTTTGAAGTAGATTTCAGACAGATGTGATTGGGCTGAGTTTTAATTCCAGAGTTTATACCTAGAATTTTTTTAACTATAGTATCATGAAGAATACTATTGTTATCTACTGTATCTCTATAGATTTCTATTTTAAAGTTTATACATAAATACTGTGTATATTTGTATTTCTGTAAGTCTTTTCCTCCAGTGATGTCACTGTGATGTCACTGTGGTCCTCACAGGCGGTGCTCTGCAGCACACACTGTGAAACCAGTTCCTTTCGAACAAACAGCTTGCTCAAGACCAGCTTGTTTTCTGTTTCCAACAATCTGCTGACGTTTCTGTTTGTTT
The DNA here is from genome assembly GCA_029783665.1 of Naso thynnoides. Taxonomy (NCBI): domain Eukaryota; kingdom Metazoa; phylum Chordata; class Actinopteri; order Acanthuriformes; family Acanthuridae; genus Naso; species Naso thynnoides. Next base: position 132,137 of record JAQLOL010000013.1, on the reverse strand, counting down.
TTCATTGTTCTTTCTGGCAGTGTTTGATTAAAGCAATAAAGATTCTGATCTGATCTGAGTTTTGCTCATTGGTTGGTTCGTTAACTTTCTTTAAGCAGGGAATTTAACTGGTAACACAGGCAAACCATCTAGGGTGCTGCAGCTAATATAAGGTGGCAAATAATGTTATTTTAACATCATTAACCTCTCCCAGTAGAAACCTAAAATTAACAACTTACACAAGATGAATACAAAGAAACTCGAGCACAAAAGGGAACAAAACCACAGACAGATAAACAAAACAACAAAGAAGTTAAATCTACTGTTCAAACCTGATATATACAATGAATTAACAAATCAACATCAATAATATTCAACCCTCCACCATAAATGACCTCAGAGGATACTAATTTTTATGGTGCAGAATCTTTCAGATTTACCCACAATTCATTGCAGTGAGATTGTTAAACAGTATGTTTAACGTCTCTCTTGGTTGGGCTGATCTGATGCAGCACGTACGGAGTCTAAGCAGGGACAAACTTCCTCAGAGACCATTTGAACAGAGACAGATTATTCAGATGCTGCAGAGCTACTCTGCCTCTGTCTCCTAGCAACACCAACATCCCAAAATCAGCATTACCCACTGCTGAGGCCCAGAGGGGAGGATTCACAGCAGATCCAGGATCAGAGGACAGACCTGAGAGTCTGGACTCAATCAGTGTACCTGACACACAGACAGACAGAGACAGGTGTATACACACTGAAGGACAGTCAGACAGACAGGTCGACAAGTCAGTGGCAGAGACGTCTATCCCATAGACGGGTTTACATGAGAGACAGAAAAGACAGAGCCATGACATAATAGACACAATCAATAATACAGTGTTTCCATTTACCTGTTTTATTCTCATTAGGTGATGAGGAGGCTGTAACCTTCATCACGTACATGTTTTTATGGTTTCAGCTCCAACTGAAGCTCTCTTCAATGATGTCATCTTCTTGTGTCCTTTTCTTCTGCAGAGGCTCAAATGTACTGGCCAGAAAATTAGTGCCACCTGCTGTTACTCTCCATTTTCAAGTGAACTCATAAGCAGTGGATGGAAACAAGCAGCACTGATGAGGGCAAACAGGTAAACAGACATACAGGTAAACAGGCAGACTGGCTTTGTGGGGCAGACAGACAGTCTGAGACAGACAAGTCAATGATACAAACAAGTGTAGACAGACAGCTCACAGAGACAGCAATGGAAGAAGTCAAAGAGACAGATGTGTTGACATTGAGGGTAAACAAACGACAGGTTTAGAGAGAGAGACAGACGTGACAGGAAGATAGTGAGGTCAATGAGACAGACAGGTCTAGAGTAAGACAAAAGTCAGGAAGATGGGTGGTGAGACAAACTGATAAAGATAGTCGGGTAAATGGACAGACAGGTTTTGCCAGAGAGACAGATAGTTTGTGGTGATTTAAGTGCTGTCAGTGGGAGGAACCTGTCTCTCTCCCTGTTGGGGGAGGAGATTCATTTACACTCAACATCAGAGCAGAGAAAGGAGAGAGACAGGGAGAGGGAGGGGAGCAGAAGGGTAGACGACAGGAGGAGACGATGAGAGGAGGACTGATTTAAAGACCAGGACGAGGAGGAAACATCGGAGCAGCGGGAGGAGGATGATGAAGATGAAGAGAAAAGAGGAGAAACGTGAACCGACAGGAACTCCAACAGTGAGAACAAACACTATGTTCTATTTTTTATGTTCTGATTTCCGTGTTGCTCTGTCGGCTCTTTCTCTGTATGTGTGTGTTCCCCTATTGATCAGCGCTGAACAGTATGGCTCCGTACTCTGCAGTAATAAGAAATAAGCTCTTAACTGTGTTACAGTCAGACCGCATACTCACTTCTGACAGATACTGATCAATATGTACATGTACTGATTAAGACTGAGAGATGCTGATCAATATGGATCCCTGCTGTTAGATACTGATCACTACTGACAGATACTGATCACTATAACAGACACTGATCGGTACCAACAGATACTGATTACTGCTAACAGATACTGATCGATACTGGCAGATACTGATTGATACTGAGAGATACTAATCAGTACTGACAGATACTGATTAATACTGACAGAGAACTCAAAGTGACGAATGACCTCTCCTCTGACAACGGCAACCTCAACATTCTCATCCTGCTGACCTGAGTGTGACCTTTGACACCATCCTCCTCACCCGCCTTGAATCCAGTTTTAGTATCACCAACAGCGCCCTCTCCTGGCTCAAATCCTATCTCACAGACAGACACCAGTTTATCAGTATCAATAACTGTAAATCCCCCACTGCTTCCCCTTCCCAAGGTGTTCCCCAAGGTTCAGTTCTCAGATCCCTCCTCTTCATCCTATACCTGTTCCCCCTCTATTGCATACTTTGCTGCCCTGGACTACAGTTCAACTGCTTCACGGACGGCATCTAGCTCTATATCTCCGCCTGCAAAATTACTGTCCCCAGTCACTCAACCTGACAGACTGCATCATTGAAATAAAAACCTGGCTCCAAACCAGCTCCCTCAAACTGAACGACGACAAAGTGGAAATCATCATCGTTGGACCAACAACTCAACAAAACTGACAAAATCCACCCACAACTTTTCCCTCACCATCAATGGTCACACTGCACACCCTCCCCTCACATCTACAACCTATAGGTGTCATCTTTGACCAAACCCTCTCTTTTGAAAAACAGCCTTCTTTTGCCTCATAAACATTGCCTGCCTCCATACTTCCTTCTCCTTCACCGCTACGGAAACTCTTATCTGTAAATTCATCACCCTCAGACTGGACTACTGCAACAGTCTCCTCTGTGATATACCATCCAAAACACTCAACCAACTCTAATACATTCAGAACTCTGCTCTTCGCCTGCTTACCATATTACACCTAAATTTCCACTCGCTCTCCGTCCCTCAGCAAATCCACTTCAAACTCCACCTCATTAGTCACAAAGCCCTTCACAACCTGGCTCCCCCTCTACCTGCCTGTGTTCTTCTTCTTGTCTCACCTGCACACTCCGGTCAGCTGACGCCAACCTCCTGCCCTGTACTAAACCTTACCCTTTGTGAAAAACAAAGTAAACTGAAATTATTACCAATTATTTGGGGCAACTGTGGCTCAGTAGGTAGAGCGGGTTGTCTACCAGTCAGAAGGGTGGTGGTTCGATCTCCAGCTCCTCTGGTCTACGTGTCGAAGTGTCCTTGGGCAAATACTGAACCCCAAATTTCTCCAGATGGCTGCTCCATTGGTGTGTGAATGTGTGTGAATGAGTTCCTGATGAGCAGGTTGGCTCTTTGTAGAGAAGTCACCTGCCCTTAGAGTGTGAATGCTGACCTGCGTTGTAAAAAAGCACCTTGAGTAATTGAAAGATTAGAAAGGTGTTATATAAATACAGTCCATTTGCCATTACATAACTAAGTAAGACAACAAAAAAAATCATAAATTCATTTCAGTTTCATTTTTTAATGCAATAAATTATCAGATTCATTTCTTTGTATTTTGCAACCAACTCTGCACATTGAAATGAAAGCTGTGGTCAAGCTGCACATACATATGACATTTGTACAAATATTTAAATTTGAAGCATTCAGTAGCACATTTGAATGTACTGTGTTTGTATTTGTAGCTGCATATGTCTGACATGTTATATCTGGCTCTAACAAAAACAAACTGTTTTGAAACTGCATACTTCATACTAAGTATGACTTAAAATTGAGTGTGTGGTGCATTTCAACTCCGTAGTCTGTGAATGAAATGGCAGATGTTAGCTGCACTTACAAAAATTTCTGAGCATGCAGTGCTAGCCGACTGAACATTCTTAACTGTCCCAAAATGCATTGCGTCTTGCAACATGGGAAATCATATATGATAGATGAAGAGAGTAATTGAATAACATTTTTATTTGTCTTAAAATACTAGTGGAATTCAGACCGTTGAAGAGGTTATGGTAATTCCATTTCTGAAATGTAATTTTCTTTAAAGACCAGCTGAACTCAAAAATGCACTTTGAATCTTTTGGATCATATCGCTGCTCCTTTTTAGTCAAATTTAAAACTATATGACAAAAAAGAAAAAAAATGAATTATTTTGTATTTTTAAATGAAAGTCTTCCACTTCTGTCTTTCATTTGAAATAAAACTCCTCGGTCCATGATGTCAGCGATGACTTGGGCCGTTATTGATTGAATCATTTTTTAATTCAAACAATTATATCATGCCAATCCACCTGTCAATAGAAATGTTCGAACAAGGTTAGTGCAGCACCCCCTACCTGGACTGGGATACAAACCTGGGACCTCTGGTAACAGAGGCAGGAATGGAGACCACTCAGCTAAAGGGTCTGCTACTAAGTGGACATTCAGCTGCTCTTACCTGTTACATAAACCTGTAAGTATTAAATAAACTAAAGTTAGCTTGGTGTTAAAATTCAGCAAAGCCCCAGTAACGGTTGCCAAGGAGTAACAACACTTGCCAACAACACTCCATCAGATTCCTCCAACTTATGTCCCACCCTTAAAGCCCGTTCACTGGTTGTTTAACTGTTTGAATAGTAATTACATCAAAACACGGCAGTTGATGCTCTGGAAACAGACAGTTCAGCTCGTCTTTAACGGCAGCGGACCGGTAACTTATCAATAGCTTGTGTATATTCAGTGTGAACAGTCTGCCGTAAATAGCAGACTTAATAGTTACAGTATTCAGTATGTACATATTGAGTCTGTAGCAGGCAGTATGTTAGTATGTAGTTTGGAACACAATGTCTCTCTCTGTTCAAGGAAGTTGATGAGTGAGTTCAGGTGAGGTGTTGGTGAGCAGGGCTTAGCCTGCTGAGCCACCATCTGACTTGCGGGTGGTGATGATCGCAACTGGAGGCCTCCTGCGGATCAATGCACGGCGGCAGGACTCACTGAGGTCCAAAACACACAAAGTACACACTCAAAAAAGGAAGAACAGGAAGAAGAGGTAACACATATTTGCACCGCTTAACATTCAAGTTTGATGTAACCTGTTGGTATGCAATGATGTCACTTTCTGCCCCCTTAGGCGAAGCGAGGTGGTGGTTGTAAAAGGGAAATTGAAGCTAATTTCTGCGTCTGGTCTCGTGGCGGCTCTCGGCATTCTGGTCCTGCTGGTGGGCATGATCATGGCAGCTCTGGGCTACTGGCCTCGAGATGGACTGTTCTTCAGCACTCGGCCACAGGAGGGCGCTACCCTGGCCTCAGTGTCCTCCAGCCACTCCACATCTGCCCTTGCTGATGCTCAGGTGAGAACTAGACAGGGCCACGCTCTACTTGTCTGCCCTCGGAGGCAATAAAACGTGTACTACATAGTAGTGCATGTCACAGGACATTTCAGGGGCAGTAAAACATATCATAGGGACAGTAGAACATGTCAGGGTGTAGAAATACCTGTGACAGGGGCAAAAAACATGTCAGGGGGCAGCAGTACATATCAGTACATATCAGGAGGCATTGGTACATGTCAGTAGGCAGTAGTACATGTCACAGGGGCAGTAGAGAACATATCAGGGGGCAGTAAAATGTACAGTTGTGTGTTTGTGGTTTTACTTTGTTCTTTTTTACCCCTCACTCTGGTTTGTGTAGCAGATAGATTCAGTTTCACTACTCCTCTCTTTCTCACTGGCTGAACACATACTTGTTTAATACTTAGCCATCATCCAATAAACTTTTAACTGGTAAAGTCTATTTTGTAAGGAAAACATCTTTCCTAACAGTGGGGCACAATTTCTTAATTGTATTTTTTTGAATATTTTAAGGTTTTTCTTTGAGAGTACGAAAAATGGAATGATACAAGAACAAAAACATTAACCCTACGAGGGCCAAGCCTGGCCCTAGAGGTTAGGTTACACATAGCAGCAAACTGAATGCCCCTTTGCCAGCCTTCCTCTTCCAAGTGTGTAGGAGAGCCAATGCTGGCAGTAAGACAAAAATGATAAAAGGCTATGTGCAGAGCCAGTGTTCAGTTTGTTCATTCTGGGCTACTGTGGAAACATGGTGGAGTCATTGAAAGAGAAGCTGCTTCCTCTGTAGATAAAAAAGGCTCCTTCAAAGGTTAGGAGTACAAGAATTCTAATTTTCAGAAGATTATACCCCCATGAAATCATATTCCATCTCTGTCAATAGGTCTCATTAAATCCCCTTGTCTGGGCAATTGAATTGAAGGCAACTGGATTTAGTAATATGTCTGTGAAGACGTTTTGCTTCTTATCCAAGGGGCTTCATCAGTTCATCTGCGTCTGACTAGCTGGTGGGAAACCCAGGTATTTAACCTCTGTGGAGGTGTTTACAAAGGCCAATGGTGCCTAACAACCATTAGTGTTCCAAGGTGTGGCTCAGGTAGTGCTCCATGCTGTAACTACAGTTGTTAAAGTCATTGGAGTCACGAGACCAACTGTGAATGACCGTTGTTCTCGGAGGTTAGGTTGTTGGACTACCCATCTCCTGGGTAGAGATGAAAGGACAGCATTGAAAATGGGAGATAGGTGGTGTTGCCCTTTCATCTCTACCCAGGAGATTCAACAATTTAACCTCTAAGAACAACAGTCATTCACAAATGGCCTCATGTGACTCCAGTGACTCTAACCACTCTAGCGACGGTCGTTCACGATTGAACTTATGTGACTCCAATGACTCTGATGACTGTAACGACTGTTGTTACAGTATGGAGCACTACCTGAGCCACACCTTGGAGCCCTAACAACCATTAGACACCATTGGCCTCTGGAGACACCTCCACAGAGGTTACACACCGGGATTCCCCACCTGCTGGCCAGACTAGCCTGGTCTAGTCAGACGCACATTAACTGATGAAGCCCCTTGGATAAGAGGCGAAATATCTTCAAAGACATATTGCTAAGTCCAGCTGCCTTCAATTCAATTGCCCAGATAACTATGACCTGGACAAACGAGAACATTCACAGAGAGCACTATATCCTTTGTTCAACTTCTAGCTGACTGCATTTCAGGTGGAAGAGAGGGATGAGGAACTGGAAGAAATTAAAAGAAATGACAGAGAGAAACGAGGAGGAGAAGAAGGAGGAGATGAAGAAGGAGGCGGTGATGATGGTTTTTACCGGGCAGAAACCAGCAACGGGACAACCTGGCAGCTTCCACAAGGCTTTTTAAAAGATTTTCTGGATAGGTAAATAAACTCTCCCAACAATCTGCTGTAATCTTATTTGATGGCGATAGTAAATTTAATGTGGTTCCTTTAAGGTCCTCTTAACTGACGGTTAGAGTAGGTCTTCAGGATCATTTTTCAGGTAGTCCTTTAGCTTTGTGTAATAACTGAGGTAGCTCTTAATGTTCTGTAGAAGGTGTAGCTGATATGCCTCATTAAGGTTTGGCTCCAGCCTGACGGTGAGGAGTATCTAAAACCACTTTCGCCACTCTCTATGAACAGTTAGCACAGATAACATGCAACATTACTGTGACCACAAAGAGTCCTTTCCATCAGTCTTCTGTCAGACATGAATCCATAAACAGCATAACAGAATGTTCCAAGACTCGTGTTCTGTATTAATAAATACCACTGTGTGCACCTGCAGGTTGTCAGAGTAAGCCATACCTGGGAGTAAAGCTTGCAGTATGACACGTCTCCACAGGAATAAGCATGGTGCTCCATGACTGCTAGATGTGCAAATGAGCAACTGTTTGCTAAATGATTGCTATTTAATGTCTCTGCAGGTATCTGTACTCTGATAGGCTGAAGGTCTTTGGTCCTCTCATCATGGGCATTGGCATTTTCCTCTTCATCTGTGCAAACGCCGTCCTGCACGAGAACCGTGACAAGAAGACCAAAGTCATCAACCTACGGGACATTTACTCTACAGTCATCGACCTCCACAGCCTCCACAAACCAAACACCTCCTCCACCAGCCACTCCTCAGCCAATCCTCTTAATGGCCTTGTGAATTATGTCCAATCAAAGAGCCTAGAGACCAAACCCAGGGCATACCCTGCCTCCCTACTAAACAGGAGGCAAAGAGGAGGAGGAGGAGATGGAGGAAGTGGGCAGTTGTCTAGGCATCCGTTGCCTGGTGGCTGTGGGGGAGGAACTGGGGACAGTGATGGAGAAGCAGAAAACAAAGTGTTCAGTATCTTCCAGGAGCAGCAAGAAGCTACTCCTACCCCCTCCTGCTGCCACAGACTCTCTCTTCCCCCCAGCTTTAGCCCTCCCCACCTCTCAACATGCCGGACCTCCCTGCAGAAGGAGGCGCTTAGCTCCTTCACCTTACCAAGGCGCCGTCCACGGCCCCCTACACCCTGCAGGAGGCACTCAGTTCGGGCAGAAATGGGATGGGACTGGGGGGGGAGCACAGACAGAAAGAGGGAGTTTTGGAGGGAGGAGGGAGGCCACAGACAAGAAGAGGACGAGAATGTGTGTGCAAGTCCTCCATCACCTCTGTTCGCCACCACCACCACCCACATACTCAGACCTTTCCAGGATTCCTGCAGCTCCTCTAGTCTCCACAAGGAGGCGCAAAAAGGCTCCCAGGCCCTGCTCCTTTACTCATCCTCTTCCCTCACCCCCTCTCACCTGTCTCTTTCCTCCCTGTCTTACCTCCTGTCTTCCTCCTCATCCATGCCAGCCGCCCCAAGGAGAAGGCAAAGCCTGCCAACTGCCGGCTGCATGGCAGGTTACAGTAAACTAACACACAGAGAGAATGAATCATTTGAGTTGACTGATATGACTTCATCACAGCATGTGACATCTCAGTGCAGAGAAGTGACATTAGACAGGAAGTACTCAAAAAAGGAGAAGCTGAGGATGATATCACTGGTGGATTCTGGTCTGAGGCGGGAGGAGGAGGAGGAGGAGGAGGAGGAGGGCTAAGGAGATGGGACAGCCTGAGCGACTTACAGTGCAACTCTGAGGTCATGTGACTTTTTAATGACATAAGCATTACATCAGAGAGGATGTGCTCAAACAGCTGAAACACAAATCAAACATTTACTGTTAAACTGAGACTTGCTCTGATGACAGTGACGCTGCCACAGAAGGATTCGAGACATTATCGATTTCGAGGTTGAACTGGTAGTTGTAGCAATAAGGAGTCTTCCAGATGTACGAATGACAGCACAACTTTCAATTTAGTGATGAACTCTGTTTTACTTTCATTAATTAGCTTATTAACTGACTGTCTGCTAATGAAATAGACACATGGTAATGTTACATTCTAAATCATAATGTTGATATGTTCTACAAGTAATGTTTCATCTGTGAGTGGATTCCAAAGTAAGGGATGAAGACGATTCATATCAACAGATAAGTTATAAGAAAAGTTTGTGACAGAGCTCATTGTTTTGTGACTTTTCTTTTTCTGAAGATACTTTTTTGGGCCTTTGTGCCTTTATTTTTTGATAGGACAGCTGAAGAGTGGACAGGAAACAGAGGAGAGAGAATGCAGCGAAGGGCCACAAGGTGGAATCAAACCTGTAGCTGCTGCAGTGGGGACACAGCCTCTGTATCTGGGGTGCCCGCTCTACCGACTGAGACACCGGCTGCCCCTTTTATGGCTTTTGTTCACAGTAAGAGCTGAGAAACGTTTTGTTTAGGGCAGCAAACCACAGAGTGATAGAGCTTTAACACATTTTTCCTTCAGCTTATACGTCTTTACATTTAACCTTTTAAAACCCCTTTGTTAGCAAACTCTGTGTCAACAGAAAGTTGTAATCAAATTTTAAGTGAACAAGGAGAGCCTGGTGGAACACCTTTACTTACCTACAGAGCACCAGAGAGTCACAGAAAACCCTTTCATGGGTTTTCACAGTTGTGGTTGGATGATCTAACAGATTCGTCAGTAGTGTGAGGGTTGAGTAGTTCAGATATGTAGCTGGGAGACAAGCCTTGTTGTGCCTTACAGGTGATTTAAGGATCTTACAATCCATTCTGATCGTCAGTGGCAATGCGCTGAGGCCAAAATAATGTGAGATCCCTGACCAGTCTGAGTTAAGAGCCAGGCTGCAGCAGTTTGAACAAGCCAAAGTCCTGTCAGACCTGGTGTGTGATGTGAAATGTGTAGCAGAGTGATGCATTCCAGATCATGAGCCTGATAATGACAGTCTTACATTTTGTCCAGCGTTTCTCAGTTGAAAAAACAGGATTAACTCTATTACATTAACATGGTGAGTTCCTATACTTATATTAACTTTCAGTTCTAGAGCAGCAACACCTGTGTTCACCCCAGAAATAAAGAGTTTTTGATTCTCATAAACTCACTGCAAAAGATGACAGTTAGTAGCAGTTAATGTGTAAGTTCTTCCCCAAAACAGAGTGGTTGTTAAAGGACTGAATTTATTTCCTGAGTTGATTATTTGTACCCTGAAATGCTAAACATCATTACAGTGGTTCAATATAAATGTTTGGCCCATGGTTTCCAGCAGCATATAACAGTCAACAGGAAATACAAACATAATGTGGCATCTTCAACTCAGACTTGTGGCAATGATGAAACACACACAGTTTGTGTTGCAGTCTGACAGATTTCAAGCCCTCTGAGGTAAAAGTGCTTCATCCATTCAAAACATGCTTCACCCCGACAGCACAAATACCTATCAGCTGATGACTTTTCCCTGAAGGTTTTTCCCTCCTCTGAGTGTTTCAGCTACGTTGACTTGCTTTAAACTGAAAAACTTTAATCAAAAAGAAAAAAGAAAAAAAATCCAATTAAAGCACATTAAGTTCAGCTTTGATGTCAAATTTTTGTCTTTTCAGTTGCTCTGCTGCAGCTTTGGTCCTGCACTCATTAGGGTTTCAGTGGTTTTTATATCAACCCTGATGGGACCTAATGGGACTCTGATGACACCTGCGCCCGGAGAATGTGCGAGGGTCACCACATTTAACACACATGTGCAGCATGGCCGGTGAGTTTGGTGACTGTCACACATTCTCTGCTGGACAAAGATGTACTCGGAACGCCAGACATGGCTCATATGGAAACTGGAATGAGGACATCGGCCTTTTCTACAAACTCTTCAAAAGTTCTTTCACTTGAACAGTCATACCACACCGACCTGCTTTATTCCTCAGCTCAAAAACACATACATTTGTGAAAATTTAAATTTAAAGATTTCATTTAATTTACCGGTTTGAGAGCGTTTTTTAAATTAAAAACTCAGGATTTCTGATATTAGCTTTCATCATCAGGCCAGAGGGGCTTTTGTGTATCCACAAAAGTATTTCAGAGCCGGGGGAGTGAAAACATTATACATCTGTGTATTACCTACATGTGGCAACTTCTTTTGTCCTGTGGAGTTGTTTGATTCTCTTCGTTGTTTACTTTTCTTTTACATTGCTATCTGGCTTGCCCTCTAGAAACCCCGTTTTTACATGCCAGTGCCATGAGCTCTGCATAATCCCCTTATGCAAAGTCTACAGAGACGCAGACTTGTGGAAAGTGGCCATAAAGGGTTCGGAGGGAACCCTCAGTCACTTCACGATTTGAAAACCATACAGGCCAAAACCCCAATTGACTTACTACCAGGAACGCACCTCAAAGTCTGTGAAGATGGACGCTGGGTTTGGGCCTAAATGTGTTTCCACGACTAATATTTATCAGAGACTTGACTTCATCAAAGCAGCCTCATGTTTTGTCCCTACAGGACGGCAGGTAGCCCAAAAGACGCACACACATTCTTTTATCTTACATTATTTTAAGAATCAGAATAAGCAGAAATGTAAAAATAGTGTTTTTATTTTTCCTCAGTAGTTTTGAAATATGACATTGAAAAAAATATGATTCTTTTTATATATTTTTTTTTATTTTATTCCCCTATTTTATTTAAATCAAGATAAACAATATGTTATGTGACAATTAAGTCTTAAGGCTGACGACATGATGAAAGTGTGAGGAGGGGGGGTGCACAATGGCCACATGAATGAACTAAAAGTGGAGAAAGAATCACATTTAAAAGAGACAGTGTAATGTGGAAGGTCAACAGCGTAAGTTTGTCACTGTGCTGCTGAACAGATGTGACCAGCTGATGATGAGAACAGCTCATAAATCAGAGCAGGACAGCAGGAGACTGCGGGTGAGCATGGTGAAATAACTACAAGTCCCAGCATGCAAAGGGCTCATCCTTACTGAAAGTTATGCAACATTCCATTTACCTTGGAGGTCAGAACTTGGAACTCGGAGTGACGTCACATCCATTAAAAAAACTGTGAATTTAACCTGAAAGTTGGGTACGTTTCATTTGCCACACAACAAAACAACTCGTAAACAACATGGACGCCTCCAGGAAAGCCATCATCGGACTATAGAAAGCTGCAAAATGAGTTTGCCCTTCATCTAAAAGACCTCAAGGACGATGACAGAGAGCGGAGAAGATGTGTTAATGTTTCAGCGTGTTTGATTGTTGATGTTTACCATTTTTTAATCAAACATCCCGTAACCAGCGGGGTGAACAAAGGGCAAGGGTTATGGAGGTGCTAACGTATACTTTTGTAACCGT
>JAQLOL010000013.1:75624-88766 GCA_029783665.1 Naso thynnoides | reverse complement strand
CATGACCTGGCTCAAAGGCGATGACAAAAACGGAGAGAGACAGTGCAAACTTAAATACAAAAGTATATTTATTTTAATAAAACATAGCGAAACCAAAATAAAGATATGAGGTGTGTTAGTCAGTGTGATCAGTGGTGTCCATGTGAGTGTGTGGAGTACGTAGTGTGTGAGGTTGTGGTGATGAACTAAACAAAACAACAAACAAAAGCCATGGGCGCTCGAGAGAAATAAGTCGAGCAGAGAGCAGAGCAGAGCAGAGAGTGAGGCGTCGATCAGCCACAGCATTTAACTCTGTCCATGCACCGGGCCCAGGTGCTCACAATCAGTCTAATTGAAAGGCTGGATCAGCTGATCACCTCGGAAGAAAACAATGATTAGTCTATGGCAGACCACACACCCACTTTCTCAGACCGAGCGGCCAGCACGGCCGTAACAGATCTCTTCACGTGATGTCTTAGTAGATGCAAAGCGTGTATCTTTCTAAACCATTAGTTATGCTTCAGTCTGTTTTTGTTTATAAATAATATGTATTTATACATTACTATAATAATATTTAAAATACTTCTCAGATATTATTTTAAGAAATTCCCACTCTCCTAGAATAGTCTTCTGTGCAATAAATATAGTCTTCAACCCTGATGCCACTGTCTGTCCTCTTCCTACTTCAGTCACTTGCGACGATTTTTTAACGTTCTTCTTAGACAAAATTGATAATATCCGCTCTGCCATAACACCCACCGATAACGACCCCTCTGTCCTCACTCCTTGCTCTGCCGTTCTATCCAAGTTTGAGCCAGTGCCCACCGCTCACATCAAAGATATAGTCTTACACACCAAGCCAACTTCTTTCCCCATGGACATAGTTCCTGCTAAACTGCTGAAGGAAGTTTTTGACACTGTAGGAAATACAATCTTGCTAATTCTAAATAGTAGCCTGTTGAGTAGCACTGTTCCCTCCTGCTTCAAACATGCAGTGGTTCATCCCATCATCAAAAAATCAAACCTTGACCCAACAGTTTTAAATAACTCTCATCCCATCTCAAACTTACCCTTTCTATCTGAAATTCTGGAAAAAAATGTTTATACTCAACTCATTGTCTACTTAAGAAATAATAACACTTTAGATAAATTTCAATCTGGCTTCAGACCATGTCACAGCACTTAGTCAGCTTTACTGAAAGTCTTCAATGATTTATTGCTGCCTCTTGACTCTGGTAAATGTGCACTATTAATACTTTTAGACCTTAGTGCTGCTTTTGATCCCATTGATCACTCCATTCTCCTCCACCGTCTAGAGCACCAGGTTGGCATACAGGTCAGTTCCCTCCAGTCAGGGGGCAGAGTCAATATTTACATAGTCAGCACACAGTCACATCTGTTCAAGAGAAACTCCAAGTTGGTCTGTAGATGATCACCAGAAGAGGGGCTCTCTCCTACTTATTCGTTTTACAAACTAGATATCTATTCGACGTCCATGACAAGTGTTAACCAAATCTCTCATGGACTCCCGCTGTCATCCATTTGCAGCATTGCTGACATACTAACATTCCCCAGTAGTTGAGTAAAGGGGCCCCAAATTTTTTCAAAGGTTTCAACTTTTCTTTTCAGTAATTTATCTTCTCCACAGCATAACAGTTACTCATTTCTCTAAGCCATTGACCCACCTGTGGCATCTGAGTACTCTTCCACAACAAGGCTATAGAACGCTTAGCTTGGAGTAAAGACATATTCATAAGAATTCATTTATTCCTTGATATGACCAGAGTGGGAGGGCACAACCCCAAAATAATCATTTTTGGGTCAAGGGGTAGCCTTACATTGAGTATTTTGTGTATAATCTGTGAAATCTCATGCCAAAAGGTCCGATACACTTTGCAGTCCCACATACAGTGAAGGAATGTGTCTTTAGATTGTTCACATTTAATACAAATATCTGGGAAATTATTATTAAATTGATGTAATTTGGCTGGTGTTAGATAAGTATGCATCAGCCAATTGTATTGTAGCAGTCTTAATCTTGTGTTCACAGTTTGCCTGTGTGCTTCAGCACGTATCGCACTCCAGTCCTTCAAAGACATATCCTCCTGAATGTCCTCTTTCCAGGCTTCAAGCCGGCCATAGAGGATTCAGCTGAGTTACACACTAATATATTATACAACTCAGAGATATGCCCTTTACTATGACAATTCTCAGAGATCAATCGTTCCAGTTCAGAGAGAGGAGGAGGAGTTAATGATGAAACATGAAACTAATATAAAACTTCTCACTTGCAGGTATTTAAAAAAGTGGCTATTTAAAAGATTATATCTAGTACGTAACTGTTCAAATGACATCAAGGTTTCTTCTTGAAACATATCTCCTCTATTAGACAGACCTTTGGTAGCCCAGCTATGAAACCCTTGGTCCGCTTCACTTGGTTTAAATTGGATGTTACCCCAAACTGGACTAAAGCAGTATATTTCGGAGTTTTCACCTAGCAGTTGTTGAACCCTGTACCAAATATTTATCATATTCAACACAAATGGGTTTGTTGTTTGTTCCCTAAGCTTTTTAATGTTTGCAGAACACATGTATGTATTAAGTGCTAATTTAGGTCTAAACGAAAGTGATTCGTTTTCCACCCACACTGGGGTTGGTTCTGAGGAGGAATAATACATTATTGTGCGCAGCTGCACAGCCCAGTAATACCACTGAAAACTGGGGAGTTTGAGTCCCCCTCTCTCATAGGGCAAATATAGCAATGTCGAAAAGTGAGACTGGATGGTAAGATTGACATTTATGCAGTGTTTATTTGGTTTTAAAAATAACGTGATCATGGTTCCTCTCAGTGAGGGAGGAAGTGAACCATTGTGATAGGATTCACGAAACATTTCCATAATAGGAATAATAGTTTGTGTTTAAACTTTTTATAAATATCTACCGGCAAGCCATCAGGGCCGGTTGCTTTTCCAGAATTCATAGCATCAATTGCATTTACAATTTTGTTTGCTGTCAAATCGGAATCTAGATTGGTTTTCACCTCTTTTGAGATAATCGGAAATTGCAAATTGTATAAGAAAAGGGTTTGTGTGTCAGAATTAGGAGAGTATTCTGAGGAGTACAGAGATTCATAAAACTCTCTAAAGGTGTCATTTATCTCTTTAGGGTCCACTGTCACTTCACCTCTAACATTCTCAATTGCATTGATCGCTCTCTCTGATTGCAGCTGTTTAATTTGCAGGGCCAGCAGTTTTCCTGGTTTCTCCCCCTGGTCGTAGAAAGACTGTTTTAGTCTCAACAAGCTGCCTGCAGCTCTCTCTGCAGAGATTTTTGTTGTATTCTGCCTTGAGTAGTAATAGTTCTGGGTGTAGATCATTTGAACCATCCAAAAACTCTTCTCTCTCAAGTAATTTAATTTTAGCTTCTAGCTGTTCCGATTTTTGATGGGTATGCTTTCATTTAGGTTAGGTAAAACTTATAATTTGTCCTCTTAAAAAGACTTTAAAAGCTTCCCATTTTGTAGAGGCCGAGGTTTGCGTTGTATCTAGTTGAAAAAACATCTATTTGAATCCCGACAAACTCTATAAAAGCAGCATCCTGTTGCCACTTAATATGAAAACGCCATCTTAGAGGACATATTATTATTATTATGGTGTATGACTATCGTATTTGCAGTCTTCAATTTTACATTTAATCTGAGCTGAAATTAGAAAATAATCTATCCGTGAATAAGTTTTGTGTGTGCCTGAGTGACAGGAATATTCTATATTGTTTGGGTTTTGCTCACACCAAATGTCTGATAAGTTTAAATCCTTCATAAAATTCAATATAGATTTTCTTGCCCTAGTATGAGATGTATCAGAGCCCATAGATTTCTCCTCCTATGATGAAATTCCCTGGAGCGATGATAAAATGAAGAACAGATTATCAAAAAATGAGGGGTCGTCCTCATTAGGACCATATACATTCACTAAATAATTTTTTTCGAACACTAAAATGCCCTGGAGAATAATATATCTACCTTTGGGGTCAATTATTGAATGTAGTACCTGAAAAGGGATTGTTTTATGAATTAAAATTAAGACACGACGGGCATGTGAACTATAGGAGGCTGAAAACACTTCTTGTCATCTTTTTTTAACTTTTGATATGTCGCACGGCATCATGTGAGATTCTTACAGAAAGGTTATGTTAGGGTGTTTGTTTTAACCTACTAAGTACCTGTTTCACTTTAGTTAGTTTGCCCAAACCCCTGCAGTTCCATGAAGTCACTTTAACCTTTAAAGATCCAGATATATGTCAGTCTCACTATTTTTTTGTTATTGGAGATTATCGTTTTGAGACTGTGTACTAATATGAGAATGGTCAGAGTTGTCCCAAAAAACAAAAGTACAAAGACATGTGTTCTAGCCTACACATAAAAGCCCAAACCTCTAATGTACATTCCCACCTGAGATACGAATCTCCCCACCCTTGTAACACTTCCAACATGGCCAACTGACCCACCAAACCCACAACAGTGAGGGGCTGCGGAAGTCAACATCTCCTACCATTGTTATGTTGATGATACCAAGCTGTATCTCCCATTAAAACCTACAGATAGCAATAGTAACTCAGTTCAGTCTCTCTTTGACTGTCTCAAAGATGTTAAGCTCTGGATGACCAATAACTTTCTCCAGTTAAATGACGGTAAGCATGAAGTAGCCTTGTTTGGTCCTTCCACCTCTACTTAAAGTATAGGTCCACTTGCTTCTCACCTTCATTTCCAGGCCAAAAATCTTGGTATCATTTTTGACTCTGACTTAAGATTTGACAAACTTCTGCTGTGGTGAGAAGTTCTTACTACCACCTAAGGAATATTGCAAAAATCAAATCTTTTCTCTCACTTCATGATTTAAAGGTTGTTACCAATGCATTAATTTCCTCTCGTCTCAATTACTGCAACTCTCTTTACTAAGGCGTTAGTAAATCAGCCCTGTCCCGTCTGCAGCTTGTACAGAATGCTGCTGCTCGGCTGCTAACCAACACCAGGAAAAGGGACAGCATCTCTCCAGTACTTGCCTCGCTGCACTGGCTCCCAGTCAAGTACAGGGTTGAGTTTAAGATACTTTTGTTTCTAAAGCTCTGCGTGGCCTGGTCCCCCAATACTTTTCTGAGCTCATTGTCCTGCTTTCCATTCCCAGAGTTCTCAGATCCTCTGATCAGCTGCTCCTGGTTGTCCCCAGATTGAGGCTTAAGGGAAAGGGTGATCGGGCATTTGCCGTAGCTGCTCCGAGCCTCCTGAACAACGTACCCTTCACAATAAAATGTTCCCCCTCTGTGGACAGTTTCAAGGCTAGACTAAAGGCCCACTTGTTCTCTCAGGCTTTCAATTGTCTTAAAGGTTTTTTGTTTTGTTTTGTTTTTGTTATTGTTCTCTCTTAATGTTCTCTTGAGTCCTTACTGCCTATTTTTTGTTTTGCTGTTGCTCTGTTTATACGTTTTGCCTTTGTTCTTTTTATGTTGCTTTATTGTACAGCACTTTGGTCAACTTTGGTTGTTTTTAAATGTGCTTTATAAATAAATTTGATTCGATTTGATTTGAGTGACAATAATGGCTGACTTTGCAGTTTTATCATCAGCTGAATCAACACATGATGGACACAGAATCAAGTGATGGGGTAGACCTGGCCATCTCCACCTCTAAACATAAGACCTTTTTTTATTTCTGTAAAATCAAATCACATTTTTATCATTCCTTGTAATTCTAAGTTAGCATATTGTCAAATGTTTGTCAAGTTTTATATGGATGTTTTATATTGCTGAGGTAACAAAATATTAAACTGTTTGACTCATCATTTTTTTGTGCTAAACGATGATGACTATGATAATCTTACAGAGGAGGAAGAGTGGGTTTGGTGGTGTCAGGTGATCAGGGAGGAAGAGCCACTTCACCACGTTGGAGTCCATGTTGGAGGACGGAGGTCTCCACGGATAATCTGAAAATACAACAGTTTCTCCTCTCACTAACACATTCAGGTTTTTCATCACTTTATCAGATTCTTCAAAAAATTTACAGCTTTGTGGGAAAATATTTATGTTTTTCAGGAATTTTTCAGTTTAATTGAGATGTTTGTGAAAGAAATCTACATAATTTGCTATCTTAGCACAAGATGTGTGTCAGGGGGAAACTTATGGCCTAGCTACATCTGGAGAGAAGTGAATTTTAGTGGTGCATGATCTGATGTCATCTGTATATCATCCATCCACCTGAACTAATGATTGTCCCCGACTGAAAGAACCGCATTTCTGTTTCTGTTCAAAGGAAGTTTTTTCCTTTCCATTGTTGTCAAGTGCTTGTTGATGTGGGAACTGACTTTGGTTCTTTGCTACCAGTGAATTACAAAGTGTGGTCTAGGTATGCTCTATATTGTGTCAGTGTCTTGAGACAACCTTTGTTGTGATTTGGTGCTAAATAAAACTGACTTGATTCAAATAATTAGAGAGCCTGTTTTCAGTCATTTCAATTCTTTCTCATGTTGTTCAGTGATGTCTCTGCAGGAAAGATTGCTGGACATCAAAGCAGCAAGGCATGAATTGTAGTTATAAACTTGACATGACAGAACTTCTCAAGAGGAGACAGAATTTAACTTTCAGTTTCAGGGGGCTCAGAAAGGATCAGGAGGACAGTAGCTTTAGTCCAAATAGTTTCACTGTTTGAATCTTAACTGTGTGTGACATGTGCACAGAGTCTTGATCCATACGTGATTTCAATACACTCATTTTATTAATGAGGTATTATTTCACACATCTGCGACTCAGTTGCTGTTAATTGCTGTTACTGTTTTCTTGTATGTACTGTTTTTGTTTGTTATGTAGTTTTTCGTGTTTTATGTCTTTTAGGGACCCCAGGAAAACTAGCAGTCACCTAGGCATCAGCTAATGGGGATCCATTAAATAAACAAATAAACAAACAAATCAGAATGTTAATTTCTAAATTTTTTGCAGCACCTGCTTGACTACCACCTTTCAACATCTCCTTTAATTTTTTTTAGTATAAAAGGTTTTACAAGATCGCTAAAGGGTTTCTCAACTTTATTGTATAGTAAATGAACCCAACATAGTGATATCAGAGACTGTACCTTTACAAGCAGCAGGAGGGAATCCAATACACAGTAGGTACTGAAAACACAACAGTCCCGACAGGAAGTAGCAGTACTTAGGCCACACTGAGGCGATACGCTTCCTGCTCCGACGTGATAAGACGGTGATTAGGCCAAAGGCATGGCCCATGGCAAACAAATCCATTCGCTGACCAATTACGTTCACAGCCAACAAGAAGCAAGTCTAAGAAGGAGAAGTAAGTGAATGTTTTAAACAGAACCTTAGCTTCTTGCTAACCTCTGCTACAGTATATGCTATGTGAGCATCTCACCTCCAGACCAAACTTGTAGAAAAAGTAGTTGAGGAAGTACTTAATGCAGCTAAGCACACTGTTGTCCAGGTGACGCCTGGTGATGTCATGAAACAGCGTCCTGTTGGGAGGCGGGACTTGCTTGAGGCGGAGACGATAGAGCTCCTGGTGTCTGTAAACTGTCACCTCGAAGGCTAGCAGCGCTAACATCATCAGGTTATACTGTGGAAACAGGTTAGCAGAGTGCTAAGTCATCAGAGCTAACATCATCAGATTACAGTTTTAGATGCTAAAGCTATCTCTGCTGTTGTACCAAATAATTGAAGGTCTCAGGCTTCATTCACAATGTTTACATTTGAATTCTTCAATAAGATCATCCATGAGACACATCCAGAATAACCAGGATTGGATGGATTTATAACCATTGCTTTGCAGATCATTAACTGAACTAAGCATTACAATGAACCATGACTACAGTGGAGCATGTCATGTTACCTAAGTTAAATTATCACTAGCTAGCTACTCAGCCAATGACAAAAATGAAAATTTTAAAATGTCTCCAGGGTTCTTGCCCTTCCGTCTCCCCAGTCCTTTTTTTTTATCTTGCACTAGTAAAAGCAAGAAGGCACTGCAAATCTGTATTAAAATCAGCAGGAGGAGCACTACTTAGCTTCCTGTTAGCTTCCTGTGGGCAGCAGACTCCAGCAGTGCATTTTGGTAACAGAGCTAACCTTACAGTAAAACAGAGTTTCTCGCTGAGATGAGCATGAAACATTAAATCTAAAAACTCTACTATTTTATTGTAAATAAAAGTACACAAGTACAAAAACTGAGTATGGTTTATTATTATTTTTGTAATAATTTCTTAGTATTATTTACTTCCTCAACATTTTAAATGCGTTTTTAAGTTGTCACTAATTACAATTTTGATCTTTGATCTGTTATCAGTAGTTGGCCAGTAAGGCTTCAAGCTATCAGTGAATAGTCCCTCAAAATCCTGATTGAAGCACTTTTATTATCATATGTATGTATATTATCTTTAATAAAATACATTTTAGGAATTATATTTCAAAGGTGTGCTTCCAAATCATGTGATCTCACTTCAATAACTATTTTACAGTCCAACATATTAGTCAATATTTTGATGTAAACTTGATGCAATCATTTACAAAATTTACGTTGGTATCAAATAATTAGAGTTTAATCCATTTTTTTTTCACTGAATAAAGTTAATTTGTATTGAAGATTTTGTTTATGGGTTTTTGCTTTTTTTAATGATAATGACATCATAATGTGACAATAGACATTTGAAGCTTCATTTAAAAACAACGGAGCTTTAAATGTAAAAAATGCCATCAGCCAGTTTGGAGTAATTACATGATCAGGTTTTGTTGCAGAGACAGGATAGCATGATGCTAAGTTATCAGAGCTAACAACACTATAGCATAGCCTAATTAAAGTGAGACTGACTGTGAGGTCACTCGTTTTCTATTTTTCTTTTTAATGATGTCACTCCTCACCCTCAGGTAATCCAGCAATTTTCCCTCTGTCTTGCGAAGCCCCACCCACGTGGCGGGGTCAACTGGACCAGAGTACAAAACAGAGCAAGACAGGTCGGTGCTGGAGTTGCTTGGCTAAAGAGAGACAGATGAGAATGTAACAGTTAACAGCTGGAAGAGTATTGGTGAAGTCCCTCTAGATCAGAGGATTTTAAACTGAGAGGTGCCTCAAACAAGGGAAGGGGAAAAGATGAAGAGCTGAGGCAAAGTTACTGTGTGTGGTGAAAGGAATAGGTGTGTGTGCAGGTGTTGTTAAAACAACAGCAAATTAATCACTGTAGTATGTTGCAGCTCATGGAGGACAAGAGGACATTATCATTCACATATGTCATAACCATAAATTTCTTTCTTTTTTAAAATAAATTTTTTAAACATGGTGACATGTTACAGTGAGCTCAGCAGCACAATGCAGCAAAATATGTCTGCTAAAAAGATAAAACCTTGTGTTGTAGTGGTGGGGTTAAATTTTAGTTTAAATTTGTACTGAACTTGTCTTACTGCCCTAACTGCATTCATATAAGAACACATTAGCATTTTTTTGCATTTATAAAGCTAAAAATTTTACATTATGACACTGTGTGATTATGGTAAATGGGGCTCTAAGCAGTCAACCTGCCTGTATGCTGCAGAGGACGGCTGCATTCAGTGGACAAAACAGATCCACAGAAAAGTCTCAAATGATACTCTAGCATTATGAAACTGTGAATTAATAAATTAATAGTTAGGGGTAACTATCATTTCTCTGCCCGAATTAATGACCATTACTAGTTTTGTAAAGGTAAAGGTACTTTATTGGTCACATATACAGCATACAGTGAAATGTGTTCTCTGCATTTAACCCGTCCCTGACGAGCAGTGGGAAGATGCAGTGCCTGCAGTGCCGCACCGTAGACCAACTCCAGATATTAGCCAGTGCCTCGGTCAAGGGAAACCTGAGTACCCAGAGGAAACCCACCCCGCACACTATTTCATATATTTATATATATACTGTATATGGCTCAAACCTTGTTTTTCCCATTCAGCTGACTTTTCCTTACTCTCTGCTCTGGAGGTATTTGGCTGTGGTTGACTCTTTTTTTGGCCTCCTCATTGTTTCCATTAGCCTGTGGGATACCAAGGTACTTGTAGCCGTCTTGGATATCACCTATGTGACGGGCAGCTCAGGAGATAGAGTGGGTCATCCATTAACCAAAAGGTTGGCGGTTCGAATCCCGCTCTGTCCTAGTCATGTCCCGTGTGTCCTTGGGCTAGACACTTCACCCACCTTGCCTGGTGTCACACTGGTGTATGAATGTGAGTGAATGTTTGGTTGTTTTCAGAGGGGCCATAGGTGCACATTGGCGCACATTTCCGTCAGCCTGCTACAAACATAGTTTACCAATTGGCACACATTTCTGTCAGCCTACTACAAACGTAGTTTACCAACACTAGAGTGTGAATGTGTGAGTGAATGAATAATTGATGACTAATGTGAAGCGCTTTGGGTGTCTTGAAAAGCACTATATAAATCTAATCCATTATTATGTTCCCCTCTGGTAGGTCAACCCCTTCAGTTCTGATCATCTTGCCTCTCTTTGAGACCATCCGGCCACACTTGTCCAATCCGAATGACATCCCTATGTCATTGCTGTAGATCCTGGTGGTGTGGATCAGTGAGTCTATTTCTTGCTCATTCCTGGCATACAGCTTGATGCCATCCATGAAGAGCAGGTGGCTGATTGTTGCCCCACTTCGGATTGGTACCTGTAGCCACTCTTTGTGATGATCTGACTGAGGGGGTTCAGGCCTATGCAGAACAGCAGTGGTGATAGCGCATCTCCTTGGTATATGCTGTACTTGATGTTGACTTAGGCAATTGGCTTCGAGTTGGCCTCTAGGGTTGTCTTCCACATTCCCATCGAGTTCTGGATGAAGGCTTATGCAATTCCAGACATTCCAGTATCCACGTGTTTGGCATCCAGACAGTGCACAGGTTGGTCTGTCTGTTCTTATAGTCTCGGGCGACTGCTCTATCAACCAGTAGCTGGTGCTTGGCTTCTCTGGTGTTACTGCCAATTCCTTTCTGAGCCCTGCTCACATATCGATCAACATGCTTACTTATTTTAGCCGCAATGATGCCTGACAGGAGCTTCCATGTTGTGCAGAGACAGGTTATTGGCCGGTAGTGGGATGGGTCCCTTCTGGGGGTGCTTCAGGATTAGGACCGTCCTGCCCTGGGTCAACCACTCTGGGTGGGTCCCATCCCTCAGCAGCTGGTTTATTTGTGCTGCTAGGCGTTCATGGCTTCATGGAGTGAAGTTAGTTTCTTCAGCCAGTATGTGGGGCCAGGTGCTGTCCAGCTCTTCATCTTTGACACTCTTTTTTGGATGTCTGTTATGAGATGGTTACTGGTTCTTGTTCTGGGAGGTTGTTGTGGTCAGCTCTTAGCTCTGCTAGCCATTGGGTATCGGTGTTGTGTGATGCCTCTCTTTCCCATATGTTCTTCCAGTATATTTCCGTCTCAGCTCTTGGTGAGTCTGACCAGTTGTTATTTCCCTGCCACTGAGAGCACACCTTGGCTGGGTCAGTGGGAACATCTTGTTTATTCTCCTGGCCTTTGCCTCTTTGGTGTATCTCCTCAACCGAGTGGTCAGAGCTGTTAGTCTTTGTTTGGCAGTTTCGAGTGCCTCTGGTATGGAGAGCTTGTTGTACTTCTGAGTTGCCCCTTTATTCACCATGTTCCCTTTCTGCAGCTCTGCCAGCTGGCTAACATCTCTCCTTGTCTCTGGTTGTAACCTGTCATCCTGGCTCCCCCTTGCCATAGCATTGTTGTAGTACTTCATCGATCTCTAGTTGTGACAGTAGTTTTCGCTTACGGATGTTGGAACACTGGGCTAAGAATTGTTTCTTTGTTAGCCTTGATTGTGGGTTTCGAGGTATCCATTGGTCCCACATTTGCTGCATGTATCCCCTCTTTCTCTGGGATTGTTTGTATATATATAATCATCTTCTGCCCACTTGTTACTAATATTTTTGCCCATTTTTTTATTCAGAGAGTTTTGCCAGTGACACCTTAAATACAGCTCCAGTAGGATTACAATGTTAATGTTGTAGCCCACTACCTGAACAGTCAGCACTCATGAGCATTTTTGTCTTTGTAAAATATTTCCCAAACTATGTTTCATTCGGTCCAGTGTGCCCTCTGCTCTGTGCTGCTCAGAGAGAAAGAGAGAGAGCAGCGCTGGTGAACAAGAATAAAAGAAGACGATGACGAAGAAGAAGCCGTACTTTATTAATCCCCTTTGGGAAACTGATCTTCTGCGTTTGACCCATCCTATCATAACCTTAACTACACACACTAGGAGAAGTGGGCTGCTGCAGCAGCACCCAAGAACCAACTCCAGTCTGAAGTAGGTATTAGTAAGCAACAGTTAGACTGCATTCAGACCAAATCTGACCAAATCCAAATCTTACCATGGAGCAGCAGCTTTTAGCATCAGTGAGAAGGAGGAATGACTCATCGCGGCTGTAAGAGCCGTTTTTGTTATTATTTTATTTGTTTTATTTGGGTGAGTTTCCTGTCTGAGAGAAAACTGGGTCGGCCTCTAGAGAAGGGAGTTGGTTTAATCAAAGGTAACCAGCCACAGGTGCAGCGGATGGTATGAAAAGCACACAGTTTTTTGACCGTGTTAAAGCATATGGGAGCGTGATTAAAGGGAATTCCCGTTTTTTGACACCTGGACCTTATTTAAAGGAATAAATACGCTCATATACTCACCTAGACAATTTTGGTGCAGCTTGGAGTCCTTCGGACGCTATTTAGATCGATTCGATATCTTCGTATCCATATGATAGCAGCGCATGGGGCCACGGCAATGCAGCCTCTAAATAAGACATTATCTGCCGCGAAACTTGCTCATTTCACCTACATTTTGTCATGAATCACCAGTGTTATCACCATGTCAGCTCGGCTCTCTTGTTATGGTCATCCAGGGCCTTTTTCAGATTTGATGGTGTCACAGATATGCGCCACAAAAGCTCAGCTGATTTAGTCCTTGTCAATGTATTCTGGCTCAAAATGGTAAGGCATCCATCATACTCAAAGTCACACTTCTACATCGGATAAATATTCTGCCATGTTGCACAAAAAAAGCTGACCATAACAAAGTAAAACAGCTGAGCTTTTGCAGCGCATATCTGTGACATCATCAAAAGTTACAAATCCTTATACC
>JAQLOL010000013.1:43301-57241 GCA_029783665.1 Naso thynnoides | reverse complement strand
TCACGGGGAAAATCAGAAACTCAGGAAGTACACCTGGTGGACAGAAGAGGTACCGCAGGTCTGAAATTATTTACAGAAGTTGTTGTTAAATTCAGAGGCAGCTAGTTCAGGAGGGCTGAGACAAGAAGCGACGACTCACTCTTAGTGCCATTTGCCTCCATGAAAATGTGCCGTCCGATCTGAATGAGTTTTTGTCTATTATTGTAAATCCTGGTTTCTTCTGTTTAAAGTCGCCATTGCCATCAAGTTATGATTATCGACATATTCAAACAGTCTGGATCATATAGGTGACTCTGTGGATTATTAACAGTTTTTACTACAGTAGGTGCATCACACGCATTAGTGCCTGCGTCATTACAGCGACTGAGGATTGGTTTGATGAGTATCAGACGTCAGCCTTAACAACTTTGCCATTGTCAGGCTGCATGGAAGCAGGAAGTCAGGTGAAGAGATGGGTGTTGGATTGGTGTAACAGCATTTATGCACTGTCTGCCCCTGCAACTCTTATCGCCATGGAAATCTGCCACCATTGTCAAAAGCTGTTTTCACTGCTAATGTCCAAGAGCAGCAGAGTGGTTAGCTGAAGAGGCTAATGCTGTAATGGCTGCATACCTAGAGAAGCCACTGTTTACTATGGGGTGGCCTAACTGAGCAGGAGTGCGTTGAGGAGTGTGTATGTCGAAGGGAAGTTAGGCTTTGTGGTTGCCTCTCAGTTGTTAGGTTCTTTGCCGTTGTCCGGTTAAGCAACACGGATAGCACCAATATGTTTAGTACCACTGGCTGTCCTGAATGCCTGCCATCATGCATGCTTGTATGATTACATGAGACAAAGAAACATGTCTGATCCGAGTCATTCATAGAGAGGGGAACTTTAGGTTTGTCGCTGATAATTTGTCTGAGCCCGATCCGGACAGAACCAGAGTCTTTTGTTGAACTTTAGATGCGATATCTCAGATTCTCACCATCTTCCCAAATCTGAACTCAGCACCCTGGACTTGCATCCACTTGAATTTAACAGCAAGCATCAATATTACAAATAGGAACTAGAGCCTCACAAACTGCAGCCTTTATAGCTGTAAGGAGCGCTTGTCTGCACAAAGTAAGATATTTTTGTATCTGTCATTACAGACTATTAAGTTCTGTATGATAATAACAACTCCTGTTAAAATGTTCAAAAAACGTTTCAACAACAAACCATGGATATCCACTCACATTAAAGACAGTTGAAGAGAAAAAACAAAGGACCTATTAACACAAAGAGTGGAGTTCCCTAAAGGTAAACTCAGATAGCAAATAAACTGCAGGAGAGCATTTTAAATATTAACGGCCTCGACTGGGTGTGACCCAAGACACAGCCTCTGCTCAGCAGCTCACCCGCTCACTTTAGCTCCACCCCTCGACCAAAGCTCACTATTATTTTAATAATGCCACATGAATTCTGTACAAATATGTCTGTTGTACAACATACTGTTGCACACAAAACACACTTTGTTAATCCAAATGTCTTCTTTGGATAATAAAACATCTGTCTGCCTGTCTCTCTGTATTTGTATGTAATACTACCGTCAGCAATGCTATCTTGACAGGCATGGTAAATTCTCCCATTTAGACTAGCTGTTCCTCTTCTCTGTCTTTGTATTTTGTCTGTCTGTCTGCACGTGTGTCCATGTCTGTATGTCTGTCTGTCTGAATTGAGTAGATGGTAGGAAGCCGCTCTGATTGCTTGCCATCAGCTAAGTCAGAGGTAAGACTGTTTCCTCTGTGTGCAGGTGTGTTAATCTGTGCTTGTTTTCAGACAAACACTTCATGTCATTGCTGTGAATGCCATCATTTAATATGTCCTTAATCTATTCTACACTCCTTCTATTATTCATTTATCTTAGAAAACATAATTTTTCCCTCTTAGTTGTTCCCACAATATCCATAATCCACAGCAAGCCCAGTGTTCTGAGAACCAGTCTTTCCATGCCATGAGCCCATCCATCGAAGCTAGTTAAGTATTTCTGTACTGCTAGTATTCATGCCATACAGCTGACAAACATACCGATACACAACCTCAAAACCAAACGTGTTGGATTTGAAGGAGTCCAAGGGAACCTTCACTTTGCTCATTGCCTTATGGACGCCTTTGTTCCATGATCTGGAACTGTACCACTGGAGTCCAGATTGGAGAAGTTTTTTTCACTCTGTGTCCTTTCCAAAAACTTGTGGTTCAGACCAGAAATCTGAGCCACAAACATGAGGAAAGATAGCAGACTTCCGTAGATAGCTTCTTATTTTGTGAAGTAACCTTTGAATCGGAATATTATGCTGTTTCTTCTTAAAATTGTGACCACAGTTTTGTGATGAATGCTTCAGCTAACAGGTTTAGAGTTTCCAGACCTTTTATGAATCCAGAGAACTAAACTGAAAGATTGAAGTCGGACCACAGCTGACTCTGACTGTGAGCAACAACTTATCTTGGACTTAAACCTACTTTAAATATGTCTGACTTGGCTTTGGTTGTCTGGACTAAGGTGTGAACATGGACACTCAGCAGTCAGCAAATGTATAAAGATGGTTTCAACTTCCTGTTCTCAAAAACATGGGTTTGGTCCAGAGTGTCACGGCGCAGTCACACTGAGATTAGCTTCTCATTCGTTTACCACTGACTTCACACTGCTAGTGTGCGAGCTTGTGCGGACTGTCTTCAACCCTTTCTATGCTATTTCTTGTCCCTTCCTGCTTTTTGGTCACACCGCAAGAGAAAATTTCTCCAATTTTAGACTGACTGTGAAGTCAGCATGGCTAAATCGGATCAACTGTTGGAGTGGAAACGGTGAACCCTTGGCTAACAGCAAGAAACAAACAGGAACTTGTTGTGACCCTACATATCTCAGCTGAGGTTCAGACTGTAAGCAGGCTGTAACATCACAGAATTTACCTTTACGAGATGGTGAATGTAAAATTATTAATTGATTTTTGATAAGGTATGGAGGGAAAGAGTGGACATTAATTTGTTGTTGGAAAATGCTTTTTGCTGAGTACGATTTAAATGATAAAAAAAATTTGTCATTCTTTTATCAGTGTAGTCAGTTGGGTTTTGTGTGTGTGTGTGTGTGTGTGTGTGTGTGTGTGTGTGTGCGTAGGACTCAGAGGGCGTGGCCATCATGCTTGGTGTGTGCAGTAGCGGTCTGCTTGTCTACAGAGACAGACTGAGGATCAACAGATTCTCATGGCCGAAGATCCTGAAGATCTCATACAAAAGGAACAACTTCTACATTAAGATCCGCCCTGGAGAGGTGAGACCCCAACACGCGTCTCAACACCACAGAAGAAGATTTCACCACAACCTGCATCATGGACTTCAGAGATCTGTTAAAATTCCCTAGCCTGATCTGGTTTATCAGTGAATGTTAAGTAACTGCAAATAGTGCCACTAGAAGTTCCATAACTACCACATACTGTCTCTTCTACTAAATGTAACTCATGTGTTTGACCTATTGGTGGCACTGGAAGGAAGGACATTACATAATCAAAATTAAAAAAAAAGACTTCACTGAACCAGTTCTCCATGAAGGCAGGTTAACGTGACCTCACCAGCTTTCATGTCACCTTTTAAAATGAAAATAAAAAATAATACAAGTAAGCTCAGGGACTAGAGAAACATTTCACTAGCAACCAGAAAACCATGAACACAGCTGCCAGTGATATATCACTGATCTGTCTGTCTCTCCAGAATCTCCACAATGACAAATTGAGTCTCTCTCTTTTTTAGTTTGAACAGTTTGAATCTACCATTGGTTTCAAGCTGCTGAACCACAGAGCAGCAAAAAGACTGTGGAAAGTGTGTGTGGAGCATCACTCCTTCTTCAGGTCAGTCATTTTGAGTTTGTGATGTGTTTCAGATCAGCTCATGATGTGCAGACTGTCACTGTATCTTCTTTGCCATTAGCAAGCCCTAAAGTGCCGAGATGTCTCATGACATGACATGATGTATATGGAAAGGACAACAAAATGCACTGTAACTGAATGTAATGTGACAGCATTAGATGAGATAACAAGTCAAATGATTTAAGGTGAAGCTATACAACTAAAGACAATATGGTATGTCCTGACATGACATGTCCCTGCGGTCCGTGTCTCAGGTTGATGTCTCCAGAAGAGACTCATAAGAAGTTGCTTTCTCTGGGTTCAAAGTTTCGCTACAGTGGTCGCACTCAGATTCAGAGTCGCAGAGCCAGTGCACAGATCTCCAGACCTGCACCACATTTCCCAAGATGCATCAGCAAGAGGAGCATGCTGAGCCGCAGCCTGGACGGAGGTACTCATCATACTTGTGTTGGCTCCCTGAGTATTTCTTGTCCTTTTTGCTGTAGTCAAGTCCCAGCAGTAATACTGATCTTACTGGGAGTAGTGGTACTTGTACTAGTGGTCGTAGTATTGGACTAAGTAGTCGTTTTCTGGTCCTAGTTATACTCTTGGTCCTAAAAATATACTACCAGTCTCAGGAGTAGTTCTTCTCTCAGTAGTAGCACAGGTCGAGGTTGTAGTAGTCCTAGTCCCTTTCATTGTAGTTCTGGTTGTAGGAGTACTGGTCTCAGTGGTTGCGGCACTTGTTCCAGTTGTAAACAAGACATCTGTGGTAGATTTCGGAAGTTTAATCTATGGATTCAGGAATAGCTCTATGATTGGTCAGGTATTTCTTGCACTAATGGAACACTTGTCCTGGTAGCTGTAGTTCTGGTCTTAGTAATAGTAGCACTTTTCTCAATCAAACTAGTACTAGAACTCTGATAGTTCAGTTCTTTTTTACTCCTGTTGGTGACCAAAGATTTTGATTGGTCCTCAGCTTCAAGGGCTCCATCCTCTCTTGGTTGCTCTCCAGCCATCACAGTGTCTTCCAAAGCAAATGGAGGTATGCAAACAAGCAGAGGTCATTACTGCAGTAACACTTCCACTGGCTGCAGTAGTACTGTAATACTACTACTACTTCTCTTTGATTGGCCACTGCTCTGAAAGCTTTAGTTCATTCATCTTGTCAGGGAATGCTGTTTCCTGATTGGCTGAAAGGGTTCTGCTTCATTCACACCCTCCTGGGATTGGCTGGGTTCATTTCTATTCGATCAGCTTCACTGTCAGACCTCAGTCCTGTGATCAATAACATTATCAGAATTTAACTGAACTGGCCATATTCTAAGTTAAACACACAGCTAAAAACAAACCAAGTGTTTTCTTTGCAGTTCAGCAACAGATTTTGTTTCGAATCTTTCTAGTCAAATTTTGTTGTCGTTTTTTTAGTTCAACAGGAACGAGGTCTGACTTTTTAACTGTCATGCTAACATTTTTGTTATTATATTTAGCATAATTACCATTGTTAGACTTGTGAACTTTATTTTTGTGAATACTTTTAGCATTGTTGGCAACATTGGCATTGCTATGTTGTAGAAATAGCATTGTTAGCTTTGCTAGCTTTTTAAAATTTTTTCTAGCATCCTCAAACACTGATATGCTGGATAAGGTTTAACAGGCTATATGAGGTATATATAATCTAATCATGTTATTATAATGGTACATTAATATATCAGGTCATGGCTTCATCGTGGTTCTAAATGCTGATTGGCTCAGGCTGCCTTGCATGCTCCCTGAGCCCTGGTTGACTAAACACGCCCCTGCCTTGGCAACAAGCAGCTGTAATCACCATGGTTTCCATGGTTACCTTCTGTTGTTATTGGCATCACAGCTGAAATGTATGAGTGTGTGTGTGTGTGTGTGTGTGTGTGTGTGTGTGTGTGTAGATATGGGAACGGGGCTTTATGGAGCATCTAAAGTTATCGCCGCCAGCGACCTCATTGCCACGGTAACACCAGAGAGGAGGACAGAAGAGAGGAAGGCAGAGCAAGGTATCGAAACCGACTTCAGAAGCAAACACTGAATCGTCCTTCTGTTTCCTCCTCTCCTGATTCACTTCTCTTGTCTCCTCTACTTATTTAATTTTCTCCTGTGTCCTAGTCGAGGAGGTGTTGGTGTTGGAGGAGGTGGTCCAGGAGAAGATGGAGGTGGATAAAGAACAGGTGCAGCAGGAAGAGGAGGAGGGGGAGAAGGAGACCAGAGAGACAGAGCTGTCTCAGCAGAGTCCGCCGACTCTCCAAAAACATGACACTAAGGTAACAAATACCTGTCTCAGTGGTCACACCTGCCGTGGCCCATGTTTCATATTTTCATATGCTGAACATTATAACTTGATCATCCCTTGTTTGAACCTAATGCAGTTTTATCGTCAGTAAATAAGAACCTGTTGAACAAAGTGATGAGTTCGTAATGTTGACTTGACTTTAGACAGGTTCAAATAATTTTTTCTGTTTGTGTGTTTAGACTGAGCTGACAGATACAGCTGTGGATGGAGAGCTAACAGCAACTGAGGTACTGCTGATCTGTGGAAAGCTGCTTTAGACAGCACCAGTCTAAACATTACAAGCCTACAATGCCGCTACAAAGCTAAACAGAGCAGGTTACAATTTAAAACAGATGAGCTGGTCAACAATGTAACCAGATTATTGAAGCTCACTGGTCTTATTAGAGTTTGGTAATTGCCTCAGAATGGATAATCAGACTGGAGCTGATGTTCCTTCTGTCTCTAGTGAACTCTGATCACTAAAATCAGCTTCCGCATCATTTCTCACTAAAGTCTCTATGCTTGAATTTACATCGAAAACAATGGAGTAAATCACTCACTGTCTGAGAATACTTGCTTAAATATGTTTTTAGATAAACTGAATTAATTTTCTAACACAAGTTTTGTCCATCTGTCTGCCAGTCTGATCAGGACGAAGACTTGAAAACTCAGGTAACACTGATATCATGATTCTTGCATTGCGATGTCCTCTCCTGATGGATACTCACAATTTATCTCTTCTGTCAATATTCAGGAGACGCTGGGGAGTCCAGAGGAGGAGCTGAAACCTCAGAACACAATCAGCGCTCTCAGACGCTCCTTCTTAGAGGGAGGAGCAGAAGGAGGAGGGATGACAGAGTGGGAGAAACGTCTTGCCTCCTCACCTCTACGACGAGTCGACGACTCCCCAATGATTGAGCCACTGGAACCTGATGAGGTAAGAAGAGAGGAGACACATTTTTTGTCTACCTAATCTATAAATGTAATGTATCCCCTCATACTGAGCTGCAGGTTCACCAATGGACTTTGGACTGATCCACTGTTATTACAGACAGAGAAGAAAAACAGAGACGCCTGACTCACTTCTTCTTTGGAGCTTGGACATTTAGCAAGCAACAGTCTGTGGTCCCAGTCTAAAAATATGGAGGACATGACACCCTTTAACAAGGGTTCTGTCCTCGTTTCTTAGATATTAGAGTCAACACAAATGTTAGTGGGATTTTAAGAAAAAAATAGCTCTGGAACAGGACCAGAAGTGAGACTGTCAATTTTTTGTCGTCTGCCTGTCTCTTTGTCTCTCCTTTTGTCTGACTGTCTATCAGTAGGCTTGTGTATTGTGTGCGTGCGTGTGTGTGTGTGTGCGCGTGCGTGTGTTTGTGTGTTTGATATTGCTACCGTGTACTCTAGGAGGATGGGGTTATAACAAACCAAGTTCACCCTCAGTCAATCAGGGAGAAAAGCTACACTTTGGGACGAAGCTATGACACCGCTTCCGGCAGGGTTGTAACCATGACAACCAGTGATGAAAGCTCAGATGTCAGCGTGATGATGGGGAATACTGAGATGGGCAGGGAAGTCAGAATTATCCCACTGCCCACCACTGATGATATCATCACAGGCGGACTACTAAACACGATTCATGAAGTGAAGACCCCAACCTCCCCATTGGAGCCAACGCCAGGCGTCTGTGACATCAACAGTGATGTCATTAGTGGGGCTGAAACCGGAGGTGGAGTCAGAATTTTGGACCCCCATGGAGGCAGAGAGACTGTGATCTCACCTTTGACCACACTTCTCCCTACAAAATCTCCTCTGACTGAACAAAACCTAAGCCCTGCCCCCTCGCCAGGTCATCTGACGGGCATGATGTCACCCTCTGTGGCCAGAGTGGTATGCTGATTGACTGGTTGGTGGTTGGCATGGAAACAAGCATGAGGAGCAAACACAGCGACCTGGCAGTAGCACACTCATCCCTGCAGCGCTTAGAAGGGGAAAAGTGGCTTTGGCTCCAGTTCAAACTGAACACCTCAGCTCTGAAAAACTACAGGGAACTGACCAACCAGGTGGAGTGACATGTGGCATGTAGGTCATAAAATTAATTTCTTTAATCCTGAGACGTTGTGAGAAAGTGGTGAAATATTTGTAGCTTTTTCTCTCTGAAGATTCCTCAGACCACAATCAGTGAGATTTAGAGTCGGAAGTAACTCAAGTTCTGCTCCGTGTTTCTGATAATAAGTGTTTCTCCTCCTGCAGTGACGTATGTGTGTCCAGCAGGAGACAGTGTGGAGCTGCAGTGTTCAGTTTAAACTTCCTTCAGCTTCTTCCTTCATCTCCTCCAAGAAGCCATTTTGTTTCTCCTCCTCTTGTGATCAAAATGGTGTAAAGGGAGCGACATCAGATGTTATGTATTTGCTTCTGTCTTCCCCTTTGAATGGGGTTTATGTGTTCAGAGATTATCTCTTTTTTGGCTGCTGGGGGAGCAAAGGAGCTTATTTCTGTTCCACTACTTTGCACTTTCTGTCAGTCGACCCTCGCTTTCATTGGTTACATCGACTTTTCTGTTTGTCCGATGCCTTCATGGTTTTCCAAAACCTTTAGGCGAAGGAAAAAATAATTGACATAATGAAGTTTATTTCAGAGTTCTATCCATTCATGTTCACAGTGGAAACAGGCTAACAAGACATCCATCTCCACAGCAGACTTTTCTACTTCATCTTGGCCAATCCCAAGGCATCCTAATTCCAAAGGAGATATTTAAGCCATATTAAGGACAGTTCTCCTGCCTGTTTGATGTGTCCAGAAAAGCTCCAAAGAAACGGAATCACCAAAAATGTCTCTGTCAATGCAAAGGTGCAGTACCTCTACTCTAAGAATCTTCTGGATGTCTGGCCTCCATACGTGGAGAGAAAACTCTTTTCGACTCCTGATTGTAGTCACAGTCTCATTATTTCAGTCAAAACCTAAAGCTTGTGGCCTTTGGAAAGGGATGGAACATAGATCTCCTGGCAAAGCAAAAGCTTAACTCTCCCACAGTTTTCATACATGAGGCCCCTGGTCTTTTAGCATTTAGTGCCTTCCCACTGAGGAGCCTATTGATACCTTCAGAGACTTCTGCTAGTGATAATGGTGAGGCCTCTCCCAAGTTGGAGCTCCTCAATTGCTCTTTTAATCGCTAAATCCCCCAGTTGGAGTCACCACTGTTCCTTTCCAGCTGCAAACAGATTGAGTAAAGACCTCCGTGGTCTTCATTAATTATCTCATATTAACTAAAGAGTTCTTGAGCCCAACTTAATGTCCTTCTCAGCCTACCCAAACCACTCCCACACCTGGATTTTTGCTTCATTAAACAGCAAAAGCTGGAGCCTTTTAGGGAAAGGTCCTGAAGAAGCTCTTATCTGCCTAAATACCAAGAGGTTAGGCCAGGTCAGACCTCCATTCATTCTCCAGCTAAGCTGCCATTAACTGTTTATTTCACTCATCCAAATACTCATCCAAATCCCAGAGGGCGAAGCCCATCTGGCTACAGAAGCCTGTTTAGCCTATAACTGTGCAAAGTGACTTTTGCTCTGGTCACATGAAGGTCAGATCATGTTCCCAGCAGAGTTCATCTGTGAACAGACTCCAGTTCCAGTAAACAGCCCCTGTGAGGGTCCCTGTGGTTTGAGTTTAACTGATGTGTTCAGATCTAAACAAACACTTTGGGTCAATGAATCAGAGTCTTATTTAAGCAGCTGAACAACACGAATCGATGTGAGAACACCTTGAGGAGCAGTCCATGAGGGAAAGAGCACAAAATGACTTGATTTGATCTGACAGTCCATCTTCATAGTAACCCAGCAGACATAGTGTCAAAAACTGATGAGGGCACCTTCAAAGAATGAATTCTAACAGCACCCTTAGTTTGTAGCTTTGCTTCCGCTGTGTTCCATCAGTCTGTAAAACCTGTTTTAAATTATACACAACCAATCCAGCTCACCCGCTAACAACAAATGTTTGTTAGTAATTGACCAATTACTAACAAATCTATGCTCCATTCACTGGCTAATTACGCCTCTTTGGTCACGCCCCCTACTGCCACGCCCCCTGCATGGCTGCAGCCTGGCTATGAGATTAAACTGAAATTCAGAGACAAAAGGTTTTGTTAATGTGTCAGTATTTAAATTGCTGAAGCAATAAAAAAGGCTTCTCGTTTACCTGTCTTTAATCAATTTTGTATGTTTGTTTTTGTGTGTGTGTGTGTGTGTGTGTGTGTGTGTTTTTGTGTGTGTGTGTGTGTGTGCATGTGGATGTGTGTGTGCAGCCTAAACCAACATTTGATGAAATGTCTCCTGAGCTGACTGCTCTGCTGAAATCGGCCAGAGAACAAAAAACCTTTAGAGAACACAACCTGCTAAAGGTGCCTGTTAAACTATTTGTCTGCCTGTCTGATTGTCTAATTGTCTGTCTGTATGTTCCAAAAGCTCAGTCACAGCAGCGATTAAATCAGATAATATTTGGTAGAAAATGCAGTTAATTTTAATGTAATTACCTCAGTCTGTGGACTGGCATGTGGTTAAGTTGACAAACTTTTTTTTTTCCACACAAATGTTTGTCGACCTATAGCAGACCTCCTTTACAGAGCTGAAGTGAATAACAAGCGACGCTTACTTTTCTGTTTTTGTTTTTCCAAGTTATTTTCCATTTTTCGTAACTGTATTGAATTAAACAATTAAATATCCTGAGAACTAAATGTCAGGTGCTTGCATGTTCCCAGCTAGCTGGCATGTTGAGCAACAGCAGTTTTGCCAAAGAGATGTTACTATGTTGTATGCATATTGTGAATATTTAGCAAGCTTTATGAGTTTGCTGACCAGGGAACGATGGTAAAATACTTTACTTGTTGCTAACTTGCTTCCTCGCTCCTTTAACCAGAACCAGAAAGACTTGAAGTCAAGTGAATGCAGAGGCCAACTTTCAGAACAAACTGTGTGACAGCATGTACAGTCAAGCCTTTTCAGATGGAATAAGTCAGTACTTTTTATATTTTAGCTTAGAGTGGAACTGGCAAAATTAACATAACTCTAAAACAACAACAAGTGTCTTTTTGACCTAATTTATGTGTTTTTAACCTTGCTACAGTGTCCAGTTCTTCTTACTACAGATCTGTTAAGACACTAGGGAACTAAATTTAACAATGTCGTGTTCCACCATCATCCTGAACACAAGAAAGGTTTAGATATTAAGATTTTCTTGTCAATTTAAAAGCACATCATTATAAAAATGCAAATCTAGGTGATCAGTGTCAAATAATCAAACAGTATACTTTCACTCGTCCCCATGCTTAAATAAATGTAATTACTCAGTCTCTTGTTCAGACTGTAGTGGTATTGACGTTGAATGTGATCTCTATGAAGAAGATCTATTATAAAATGCTATAAGCTGAACTGAATGGTTTGCAGATAAGAAATGACCTGTGGACAACTGCACGTGAACCAGTGGTCAGTAATTGAGTTGTAGCCCCGCCCCCTCACACCTCCAACGCTGATTAATTTGTCCTGTCTTTTAACTTGCTCTTCTAGACGTCAGAAAAGGTGGAGACGGTCTTCTTGATGACATGTGACCAAGAGCAACCAATGACAGACCAGCCTCAGGTAGCAACAGGAAATCTTGTGGGCCCACCCCCTCTTAACCCCCCGCCCCCTCCACCAGGGGCCTGCATGTCATGTACTGATGATGTCACAGAGCATTGGGCCAGTGATGATGATAGAAACAATGCCAATCATGCTAACCAGGCTAATAGTCCAGCAGATAAACATGAAGTCTGGGATGATGATGTCAGCGACGATGAGCCTAACAGCCAGGCTAGTGATGACGATGCTAGTGATGCAAGTGAAGATGCTATCAGTGTGTTAGCGCAGGCAGCAGTAGAGGAAGTCATGGAGGCTGCAGTTAGACAGACTCAGAGCTCAGGCACAAATGATGCTAAACAGGATAGCATTAATGCTAACGTTGCAGTTAGCTGCTGCAGTGAGCGAGACCCAACAGGCATGGAGGCTAACAACAGCCCCAGCATCAGACCCCATTTGGTTCTAGGCTCTGGACCTGCTAGGAGTCTGTGTCAGGGTTTCCATGACAACGAGGACTCCAATGGCTCGGAGGAGGATGAGGAAGATTGGCGACTTGGAGAAAATTCTCCTCGCACTACTTTACCCCGGCCCACCTCCAGGTGTTCTCCCTACTTGGCCAGTGGGAAGCAGCCACCAGACCACAGTGATGACGATAGTGATGAGTCTGAGCCTCTGCAGGAGGTAACACATGAAACCTGCCGTAATTAAACCTGCCTCAGTGGTCCCTGTCCCAGAAACCTTGCCCCGGTGATACTTCTGTAGCAAAACCTGCCCCAGTGACCCCTCCCCCATCTGCTGGTCTTCCAAAAAAAAAAAAAAACCCCACACACAGAGTAGATAAATAGATCTAATGTAATTTGAGGAATTTATAAGCATTAAAATCTAATTATGAAACTATTTTTTGAGTTTGTGAATCTCATAATGTTTTTTCTGTACTATCAGGAGGTCCCAGTGATGAGGAAGACTTTCACTTATGAAGCTCCTGGGGTGAGGAAGGTCTTAGTTTGTGCTGTTATTTGTAATATGTTTGTAATGAACTTCCATCATAAGAAAATATATTGAAAACATCCTGAACCCTTAGCCTGTTCAGTCTGCATGAGCACTTTGTAAAATGATGCCAGCTTCCACCAGAACCAATCTGTGGTAAATATAAGGACAATTAAATAAAAGTACCTGTATAAATAATATATTATCAGGAATTTTAAAAAATCTTTGTGATACTAAGATCACAGCTTAAGAATCCGTGTGTTCAACCTACAGAGTTACAAAACACGTGCAGCCTTTACCAGCATCTGTTTCACAGGCAGAACAAATCAACACCACATCACTGAGTGTGTTTGTTTGTTTCAGGGCCAAGTTGGTTCTGATCGTCCAGCAGGTTTGCTCCTGAGCTCCCAGACCTTCACAGCAGAGACGTCCAACACCACAACCACCACTCACATCACCAGGGTAACAGCCGTAACACACACTTCACCACAAAATCATGCACCACCACACAGTCACTGAGACGTGTTAGTAAATATCTACCATAGACAGTGAAGGTGTGAGCTTGTTTAGCTATTTGAAAAATTAGAGACAGTTGAGGGATTAGAAACATATAATTACAAACAATATTAAAGTGTGACTGCAGGGCTTTTTCCCAGCTCAGCTCCTGAACAAACAGAAGAAATATGCAGGAAGGACGCGGGCTCTA
Organism: Naso thynnoides; assembly: GCA_029783665.1. Lineage (NCBI taxonomy): Eukaryota > Metazoa > Chordata > Actinopteri > Acanthuriformes > Acanthuridae > Naso > Naso thynnoides. The sequence continues at coordinate 43,788 of JAQLOL010000013.1, read as the reverse complement.
TTTGCTGCCATTGTACTAGTGTCGTATCGTAATGAAGTAGAAATACCCCTGTCACCCTGTTGCAGATTCAGCTTGAGCTAAACTTTTGTCTGCTGTGTTCAAATCAGGCCCAGTGGAGTTCAGAGAGTTTGGAAAGCTTTGTGAAAGCACTTTTCATTCAGCACCTTATTTGATTTTTTTTTGTTAATGACAAAGATATTGTGTCCTTATTTAAACCACAGGGTACATAAATTAAAAATAAACTATTAAGTAAAAAAATCAAACTTGACTGCTTTTTATATGTCCTTTGTACTTATTCTTTTACTGTCTATACTTCAGTACATTTATATTCACTGCGCTTTTGACACTGACGTACAGTCAATCAAAAGTGTCTAAATACAAAATTCAGCTTTATTAGACTTCAGGAAAAGCATATTTGGCTCTGTAAAGAACTCGTGGCGTATTGACGTTTGGACCGGAGAGTGACATCACACGCCCTCTCTGTGTG
>JAQLOL010000013.1:24487-36934 GCA_029783665.1 Naso thynnoides | reverse complement strand
ATTATATGAATCTCATGTTGTGGAATGAAGGTTTAATCTGTTAACAAACATATCTTGTGTGGTTGATGATGATAATAATAATAATAATAATAATAATAATAATAATAATAATAATAATAATAATAATATATGTTATTTATTTTACACTCATCAAAACGAGCAATCAGTTCTTTACAAGGCAAAGGATAGAATACCAGATAAACGCATGTACTGTATATAATTACAATTATAAGTACATATTACATATAAAGATTATCAGAAACTTTTGCTGCTTGTGTCCCCATGTGTAGCCTGTGTAGCTGTGAGAACGTTTGCACTGTCAGTTCAGTAGTTCAGATTGAATGATTTATAAATGACAGTGCCTTAAAATCCTTTGTAGGCAGTTTTTGTTCAGTAAATATGACTTCCATGGGCTCACATCCGCCCACTCGTTCTGATCCTCACCACAGTCATAATGGTGGCATCATTAAACAAATAAAAGTTATGATGAAGAAATAATGATCAGTTCATTGGTACAAAGTTTGTATTCCTATTAGTTCCATTAGATTACACAGTAAAAATCACAGCACATCCCATATGCCCACTAAGATGATTAACAGAGTGGAATTTATGTGACAGTGGCCTTTATTCTCTGCCTACACATCACAGCACCTGCTTAAAAAATATTCACACAGAGTCAAACTGCACTTATGATATATTGATTATTTATTGGACAGTTGCAGTAAAGCATAACATACACAGCCCTTTTGAGGAAGGGGGTGTTCCAGCACACCTGAAGGTTAAGAGTATTTTTTTAATGTATGTCCATGTCCAACAAATTTAGGGGACCTAGAGGAATTTTAGAGATGCTGGAGAAAGTAAGCGTGGTGCAGTGTTTCCCCTACCCAAAAAGTCGAATGTTCTTCCTTTACAAATGTAGGAGTGATGGCCCACAATTGTGTTAAAATGTACCAGATATACATTTTAAATATTTTTTTCCCCGAGTTCATCGGCGATCAAAAACGCAAACGCTATTTCCTCAGCCATGGCTATCAGAGCGTCTTCTGCAAACTACAGCTGGATCTGACAGGATGTAAATATGTCTGACTTCCTGTATACTCTTTAGTGTTGGCTGGAAACTGTCCGACTTGACTGCAGCTTTTTGTCACCGCCCCCTGCTGCTGCCGCCGCCTGGTCTCATCCACCTTTCAGGCGAGGCACAGTTCATCTCAAACGAGCCTAGTTTGTTTTTACCTTTTGTACTTGCAATACTTTGACCAATCATTTAACTGTAATCGCATTACTACACGCACAAGTAACATGAACATACTCAACCTTCAACTATTAGCCTGTTCAGGGGAGGGCCTTTTCTTTCCATGTTGAGTTTTAACAAATTTAATTAAATTATAGAGTGTGGTTTAGACCTACTCTATATGTAAAGTGTCTTAAGACAACAACTGTTGTGATTTGACGCTATATTTATTAAACTGAATTGACCTTAACTGCATTTTGTATTTAATGACACAGAAAAGTTGCTTGTCTTTCTGCATGAACACACCGTTAGTCAACAATCATCAGGAACGAAACACAGCTTTAAAATAACTAAACTTGATTCAGATGTGCACTTCATCTTCACTGCACTGAGAAAGAAACTGTTGAGAGGACAGTGGTCATAATAACATCCTGCACTTCACTCTCGGCAGTGCTTCGAAGCCTGTTGTGCTATGCTGACGAGCTAATTAGCATGAGCATGCTAGCTTTGCCCTGCGTCTGACAGTGAGTTCATCAGTGGCTGTGGGGAAAGTATTGACATGCGCCATCTGGTGGTCACATTGTTTTATCCTGAAAAATCGAGCTCTCTGATTGGTCTGGCTCTGCACTCTGACTTCCTGCATGATGACAGAACAGCAGTAACATCAATCGCTGAGGATAGTGCACTGACACACCATGAAAATTTGACCAATGAAAATACAAAGCATCTTTGCAGTTGCACAAAACAAATCTATATTAAAATTAGACTTCAACCAAATTCCATGTTTTTGGTAGATTAAACGATTTATTTTTTCTATTATTCATTTCCATAAGAAATTTGGAAAAGACCATCAGAGAACGAGTCTGACTTCAGGATTTATAAAACTTTCACTTCTTTATGGGTACATAAAGATGTGAGGAAAACCATAATGTCAAATAATCGAACGGAAACAAATAAATATATCTTGTACTTTTAGAGCGTCTACAGTCCAGTTTACTTTTTTTAACAGCTGCCTCTGTCTCTTTTTTAGGACTGTCTCTAGAAGCCTCTGCTGCATTATGGGTGTTGTAGTCCACACTACAGATCCAATAAAGACACTGTTTGCAGCAGCACCCAGTAGACATTGATAGAACTGAGGATTCTCACACACACACACACACACACACTCATGCATGGACACCACACACACACAAAGCAGCAGCCTGTCTGACCTGGGCGGGGTTTGTGGCTCTGTTAGCTTCACAGCAGTTAGCATTAGCCTGATTAGATTTAGTTAAAGGCTTCATAATGATATTTTTCATTTGGGACAACAAGGAAATCTGCTCTGCATTTAGTGTTTATACAGCACAGAGGCCAGAGCCAGACAGGATCATCATGTTGCCTTGGCAACCACACAAACAGAGCTGGTAAACCTTGGATGAACTTTCACTACAAAGTTACAAAAAGGTGATACATTGCTACATCTACTTCCTACTCAAACACCCCCCCACACACACACACACACACGCACACACACACACACACACTTGACTGGTTCACCTGAGTGTATTGAGTCCTGACTGAGTAAGAGACAACAACACTCAGCTGCCAGTTTGCATCTCATGTGAAGATCTTGATTATTAATAACCTCTGACTTTACGACTTTGCCCGTCTCACCTGGTGATGGCATTCTGGTGCAAAATGTTCTCTGACTGTAAAATAGCACAAACGCTGGCACTGTAACCATTCACTGTATAGCAGCTAAAACTCAGCTCTGTATTTACCAGTAAGGCAAAACTAATGTGTCACCACAAAACCATCTTGAGAAGTTCATTTATTCATCTGTCTGTTAGTTTGTGTCTCTGTGATCTTCCGTTGATTTATTGATCTGCATTATAAGAACCTGACTGAGTGATGTCACGCACTGAACACACCTGTTTTCATTCCAACCATTTCAGCGTCACACAACATAAATCCTATTTTTTCTTTTCTTTATGATAAACTCAAACATTATTGAATGTGTCTTTTCCCACTTAACCCCAATAAAATGACAAACAAATGACCTGACTGTCTGTCTTGTCCTCAGTCAGCAGAAAAATGCTGAATATTAAAAAGGAGTCGAAGGTGAGATGTGAGACGTCATTCAGATATCCGAGTCTGTTATGTGCACGACTTGTTTTATGACATGATGTAAAATAAATGTGTACTACATCTGCAAACTCACAGGCAGGCAGTGCTACAAGGAACAACATATTTTTTTCTTTATTAAGGTTGACTGCAACACCCACATTAGCTATAAACACAGTATCTGAGGCTGACCACAAGCACATATTTGAAAGTGGCTCACTGGGTGCAAACCAGCATGTTTGGGACTTCCTGTTCGCTAGCAGCACACATGAGAGAAATGTTATGTTATTATTGTCAGAGTTTGTTTCTGACTGTTTTTACACACTAATTATTTATTTCACTGTTTGTTGTGCATGTCGAGCATTTATCATCACAGAGGAAGCCGATGCTGTTAGACATCACACCGTGACGCCGGCTCACTGCGTAAAATGACTAAGGCAGCTTACAGACATGCTGCTCGGTTCTGTGTAAATAACACTAAATTAACTAAGTCGGATTACCGGTGAGCCTTTGATGCGGCGTTGACGCAGAGTCTCCGTGTAAAATGGCTAATGTAACAGATCAATAATAGATTCAGTGATTCATGGTGAAAATTGTGTGTTTATTGTTTCACAGCTTTGTCTTCTGTAAAGTTAAAAAGTCTGTGAGTGACAAAATGCAGTAATGGTGGCTGTGGTCACTACACTGAATAAACACCGCCAGAGAAGTTGGTCTGATTTTTTTTTCTTTTTTTTTCCAGATGATTTTTTAATGATTCATGTGGAAACAGATCACAGTTACAGATGAAAAACAACAAACAACAGAGAGATGTTTCAGACTCATCTTTAAAACCACAGTAACACCATGAAGAAACATTTAAGCTGTTGGGGCATGCAGACCAATCAGAGGCAGGGGTTGCTTAGCAACAGGACATGAGTTAGGTGTGACACCTAACAGGAAGTAGGCAGAGCTCAGGTCCAGTGTGTCACTCACGTGAGACTTAACCAGCTGCAGGTTCCTCATACAACCTCTGAATCTGGAGCTGATGGACAGACAGTTCTGCTTAACACCAGCTGTGACAGAGAGGAAGACAGGGAGACCAAGAGGATGACAGGTAAATATTTAGGTGGAGAGAGAAAAACAGACAGGTCGACAGACAGGTAGAGAGGTAGACAGTTTAGCATTAGTCTTAACACACAGGTCATAATGTTTTTATTTACTTTTGAACAACAGACTTCAGAGTTGCTGCTTACCTGGAAAGCCTCCTAAGTAAACAGGGTTGTTGGTCTCAGCAGAGGTGGATTGTGGGTAAGGGTTGAGTGTGGTGTAACTTTGCCCATCTACAGTCAGACTCAGAGTGTGTTTGGATTTTTTAGCCAGTAGGCGGTGCCACTGCCCATCACATAACATCAGACCAACTGAACGCACTGACACTCGCCCCGCCCCGTTGTTCACATGAAACAGCATCTGAGGAATCGCACAGAAACATTAACACATGGAGTCAGTTTTACAAAGAGATGACAGGACAAATATTACTCTGTGTGTGCTTTATGTGTGTGTATGTGTTTATTATTGTAACAGTTATTTATATAGAACAATTTACAGAAGTATTTAAAATCGTCATTACACACACACACACACACACACACACACACACACACACACACTTCTCACCTGTCCATTAACCATCTCCAGTCCAATGGCATCAACCTTTGCGCTGCTGATACCCAGAAACACTCCTTCTGATTGGCTGGTTCGAAACTCCAGAGAAACTGACACATCAGAGCCGACCTTATAACCATCACGAACTGAACACACACACACACACACACAGTTACAGACTCTGATCGGACCTGGTTCAGCAGGATTTATTTTCTGTCTTTTGTTTGACTCACTCAGGGCGGCGTAACCACTGCCATTAAAGTAATTTCCTGCCTGGTCACTGGCAAAACAGGAAGTGACATCATGCTGTGAGACTGGCTTGGAAAGATCCAACATGGCCTCATTCAAGCTGACTGAGTGAACACATCCTGAAAAACCATTGCTGACCTAACAGAGAGAAGAGCAGGTCATGGGGAAGTTGAGGTGAAGTTCAGGTGGTCAGTGAGTCGCCAACATGTCAGAAACACCTGGTTCACTAAGTAACATGACTTTCACCCTTTTACTAAGCAGTCAGTGTCAGCATCAGCTATAAGAATTTAAGGTTACGTATTTAAATGATGCTCAGAGGCGATGCAAGAATGTTTCAAAATACAGTCTGTGTAAACATTAAAGTCAGGTGAAGAATTTAAAAGTCATACATTGATCCTTCGGGTAGTTTGCGTGTGAGGCAGTCCTCCCAGGTAGAGTTTGTTCTCCACGTCCAATTGGTTTCCTTTAACTGACACAGACTCTGGACTTGAACCGTCAACTGACATGAACAGCGTCCGCCGGCTGACCTCAGCACTCACCTACAAGATGGTCAATAAAATTACAAATATAAATGTAGTGTGTATCATTTATAAATAACAGCTAAATAAGCATCAGCTCTTGCAGGTTTTCTAGGTAAACAGCATCTAACACCTAACAGTGTGACATCATCATGTATTTATGACATAGATCAGCAGGGTGATGTCATAGATCATGTGGATGATGTCACAGATCAGCGGGGTGATGTCACAGCACAGCTGGGTGACTCACAGCAAAGCTGGATGATGTCACAGATCAGCAGTGTGATGTCACATAGCAGCAGGGTGATGTCACAGATCAGCGGGGTGATGTCACAGCACAGCTGGGTGACATCACAGCAAAGCTGGATGATGTCACAGATCAGCAGTGTGACGTCACAGCAAAGCTGGATGATGTCACAGATCAGCAGTGTTACGTCACAGCAAAGCTGGATGATGTCACAGATCAGCAGTGTGATGTCACAGCAAAGCTGGATGATGTCACAGATCAGCAGTGTGATGTCACAGATCAGCAGTGTGATGTCACATAGCAGCAGGGTGATGTTACAGATCAGCTGGGTGATGTCACAGCAAAGCTGGGTGATGTCACAGATCAGCTGGGTGATGTCACAGCAAAGCTGGGTGATGTCACAGATCAGCAGGGTGATGTTACAGATCAGCTGGGTGATGTCATGAATATCACGCTCGTGCACACTTTGTTTCTGTCTGTAGATTTTAGACAGCAGGACTTGAAACTCTGACAGCTTTTTTATTTTCGCATTAATGAATCTTAAGGTACATCTGGCCCTTTTTTTTTTAAACAATATTTTTAACAAGTGATCGTCAAGAACAGGTCAAATTTGTTAAAAACAAACAACCCAGACAAATTCTCTTAACTGCATGTTTGTGCATCTTCGCATTGATAAACATTTCAAATTCGATTTTAGTGTCAAGAAAAACAGAAAAACTGAACTGGGAAACTTCATTTGCTGTTGGCAACCATGTGATACAAAATATACACCTTTTGCCATTAGTGTCACATAAGATTATTACTTTGTGTTATTGGGGTTTTAACTCACAGTGTGCCACTCTCCATCGCTAAGTACGACAGAGGATGTGATGGAGGCGGGGCCTTTTCCCAGGTCAGCTAACATCATTATTCTGCCTGCTGTCAGTCTGAGGACAATGAAGTCCATCTGCTTGGAGTCAGAGAGGAGGAGGATCAAACCCTCCAGAGCTCGGCTTCGAATCGACAACCTCACAGACAAACTGAGAACAAGGAGAGACATGATACAGCAAAGTCAGAGACAGCTACAGCCCCGCCAATCATGGAAGGGAGCGGTATCGCCGTGGAGACTCACCCTCTTCTGACAGTACTGGGGTTTATGATAAAGGTCATGTGACTGTGTTTAGATGAACCAAACTGAGCTGCTGACGCCAGGAAGCCTGGTTCTGTCTCCGACACACACTGCATCACAAGAGAATAATAATCATTAAGCAAAAATCAATACCGCTGAAAGATAACAACTATCACTGGCCAACAGTAACATACTGACCACAGGGCTGCTGCACAAAACCAAGATATGGGATTAAGCTGGGATTTTCACGGAACACTGAACTATATCCATGAAGGAACGCCAAAGACTTCTGATATCTGATTTTCATGAGCAGAGCATCTGGACTGAAGGCGCGTCAGTACAAATCTGATTGGAATCACATTTCAAACCATTTCACCCTGTGGGTTGAATCTAAACAGCAAACATTGGATTTTATTTGTTTTTTTGTTGCTCAGACACAATAAAATCAATCTGGAACTGCCAAAAATCCAATTTGGCCGGGCAGTCTGAACAAGGCCTTTGACTTAGCTTGCCTCAGTTGCATCTTCTCATCCTCACTGGACAAACTTACCAAAAGAATAAGTTAGGCCTCATTTTTTGACTTTGGCCTACCCTGGAATTCTTACCTCTGGGTTGGTGCAATAGCCCTCAGAAATCAATAGCAAGTAATCAAAATACACCGGCCAACTTTCAATACAATTATCAATAAAGTTTAAACATCATTCTAACAAACAAATGCAGAACCATGATCACAAATTAGTAACTATGTATTAATTACTGTTATTGCTCATCAATATACTACTTTCATTAATAAACACAAGTCATTATTGAATGTACCGATTTAAGTTATCAATAATTTAAAAAATAAGGATTCATTGTAGTTTTATAATCATTAAAACATATTGATTATTGTTTTCAATAATAATAAGGTCAACATTATGACTATAATAGTCACTAAGTGCTGATTACAGTTATTAAAAACATATCCATAAAGCCTTGGTCCCAGTTGTCAACTATCAGTGTTAATAAACATATTGATTACCGTAAGCACTCTTGGTGTCAGGGTGGTTGAGTGTGTGGGTGGGACTATGGGCAAGTGGGCGGGGTCATGAGTTGGCTCTAAATCCTGGTCATCAGGAAGCACTGCCCCACCAAGAGTGTCTTCTAAAAGGCATCTGTCGAGCTCCGCCCCCTCATACCTCACAGCTCCTGATAGGTCAATGAGCCTGGAGGGAGAAGCCAATCAAAAGAGTTAAAACAGAGGGACAGAAAACTGAGTGTGTGTGTGTGTCGTGTGTGTGTGTGTGTGGGGGGGGGTTTCACTTGTTTGAGTAGGAAGTAGATGTAGCAATGTATCACCTGTGTGCGTGTGCCACTGTGTGCATGTGTGTGCATGTCTGCTTGTGTGCGAATGTGCGTGTGTGTGTGTTCCTGTGTGCAAGTGTGCATGTGTGCGAGTGTGCTTATGTGCATGTCTGTGTGTGTGTGTCTGTGTTCCTGTGTGCGAGTGTGCTTATGTGCATGTCTGTGTGCGTGTGTGTGTGTTCCTGTGTGCGAGTGTGCATGTATGTGTGAAGGCCAAAGACTTACGCTCCTCCCACAACCAGGTGTTGGATGCAGCCTCTAAACCACCTGGACAAATTCTGTAATCTGGTTGGCAGACGAGACTTCTCTCCTGAAGGTAACCCACCAATAAAGATAGAGGCCGGAGACCAACTAGAGAATTTGCCCGGCAACAGAGAGACAGACTTTATGTGTTCCTCATCTATCTGCACCAACAGAGACCTGACAGACGAAAAGGTTATATGTCAGTAAATACTTATCAGCCTGTTGAAATAGGTAAGGCAGGTGTATGTTACCATGGTAACACCTACTTCCTGTGGATGGTGATAATCACAGAGTGTTTGGTTCCATCACTGAAGGAGCCTCCATCAGGTTTCACCACCATCACCCTGACAGTTTCACCGCCCACCTCACCAAGCTCTGCCTCCAGTGCACCTGAAACCAGGTGGACAGACAGGAAGTGCTGCACACACAAACACACAGAAAAAATAATGGTTACAAAGTTGTAACAGCATAACCGGATGCACAGGTGTGCGACGCATCTGTCTGTCTCACCTGTCTCTGTGTTTGGTCGTCACTGAAGGCAGCCAGCAGGACTCCTGATTGGTTGTTGGTAGAGAAAGAGAAGATAAGCTCCTCCACCCGACTGAATGACTGCGGAGCAATCTGAACGAAGCCTCCAGCCAACATGGACACACTCCGCACCGCCTGAGACAGGTAATGGAGAGACTGTAACCGATAGGTGACTGACAAATGATTTTCACAGAGGAAGAGAAAGGTCGAATGTGTGTTTGTGTGTCAGTTAACAGAGTTTATTTGAAGATACTGCACTTTTTGTTTGTTGAAAACATTAAATGGATATAATGACCCTGACAGGTGAAGCTATAAAAACAACTATCAAGTTTTTACAGATGATAAAATGAAGTGACTCCTGCACTTTTGAGTCATCAGCTGAAGGACACAAACAGTTTGAGCAAACCAAAAACTTAATACCAAATAAAATATAATCTGATAAAAAAAATAAATCTGATAATATAATCTGATTCTTTTAAAAAAAAAGACCCCTTTACATCCCTGTTATGACCTTTGTGGACCTACGAAGCAACTCACAGCTGTTTGTGACATCTGGCCAGCGACACTCGATGGATTCTCTAAATGTTTATTTGATCAAACGACACTGTAAAGAAAAAAACCTATCCATAACCCTTAACTACTGCACTTAAAAAACTTTGTCACTGGAACAAATTAGTGGTTGCTTTGTGTGTTACAATACTGTGTTTGCGTATGTGTGTGCGTGTGTGTGTGTGTGTGTGTGTGTGTGTGTGTCACATGTATTACCTCAAGCACACAGCCCTTTCTGACTCCGAATGCATCTGTGAGCAGGTCAAAGTTGGACCGGGCAATTTCCACATTTTTTATGCAGCCCACGTACGACCTAGAGACCACCTGTCGCCTAGCAACCAGACAGACATCAGTCAGATGGGTGGCAATGAACAAATCGGTTTGATATCACCACATCCTCCTCTGGTGACATTACCAACTTACCGGATTGGTCTGGAGGCAGGAAGTCCTCCGATGTAGATGGGGTCAAGTTCGGAGCGGTTGAGGTCAGAGGCCATTCCAGGAGACTCCGCCTCCAATACCTCCTTCTCTGATGATTGGTCTGCTGCCATGATGGACAGGTAACCTGGACATGCAGCAGCACCATCAGTAGGAAGAAACTCTGACTAGGTTCACTCGGAGTTACGCATGTGCACAGTTATAAAAGCTGGTGTACTACGATTCGCCATGGCAACAACATGACTTTAAACAACAGAAACAGTGGTACCTTCTTCCTTTGTGGTGTGTGCTTGTATTTTAATTATATGGCCACAGTACTTTTACAGTCGCATTGCAGAACTGTAGTACTGTAATAAATACAGTGTTAGTAGTAGTGGTGGTACCTTTGCGTTTGTTCCTCTGCAGTGTGATCTTGTACCAGACTCCAGTGTTGTACCTCCTGTTGGAGGTCAGGATCAGAGCGCCTGAACCGAGGTCAAAGGTTAGACGTACACGCCCCTCCACCAGCTCCATAGACAGGAAATCCCTCTGCCAGAGACAAGAAGTGAGGTCATGTCTCTTTCTGCTTCACACTAAGAGCTTCAATGAACACCCTGTGTGTGTGTGTGTGTGTGTGTGTGTGTGTGTGTGTGTGTGTCGTACAGTGTTGTTGGAGGCCAAGTACAGCAATAAACCCCCTGGAGACAGTGTTTTAAACAGCAGGACGATGGAGGTGGAGGTCGCTCGGAGAGACTTCTGAACCAATGAAAACCCAGATCCATCGAAGTGGAAGGATGTCTCCTCTGCCTGGGGACTGAAAGACACGCAGGTTAAGAAACAGACATGCAGTAAGACACGAGAGGAGGAAGACGGGTCGACGGACGAGGAGAGGGGTAAGACTCATTTACGCTCTAAGTTAGATTCGGATATGGACACAGAGGGAGCTTTCTGTCCGTACTCTGCGATCATTTTGTCCGTATTTCTGTCCGTCTCCTGGAGGCTTACGGATACGGACGAAACATAGCGGTGTAGCCCACAGTTTAGGCAAGACCAATGAAACACAATGAAGAAGAATACTTTGGAAAATGGTGGAACTTTTCAAGGAAAGACAGTGCGAGTTGGTATGGAGTTACAGACATGCACTTGTGTTTGTGCAGGTGTTGGGTCGGTCTTACACCTGTGTTTGTACCTGCTGAAACAGCCCCCACATGCTCCCTCTCTGCGGTCATAATTCCAGAGTCCAATGTTTCTCTCGTTGAGTGTCGCTTCACCCAGACAGCCCTGGAAGGTGGAAGACTGCAACTTCGTGGGGCTCTGACATCACACACACACATGCACAGCATTATAACCAGTCTACATTTCCCCCCCCCCTCACATACCTGTACACCTAATGTGTGTGTGTTACCTGAGTGTGAGCTCCCAGCCCTCCAATGTGGATCACTGTGTTTCTGTCGATGTCTAACAGTCGGGAAGGTCCTGGCGATGTTGCCGTTACAACCGGCACTGGAGCAGAATCCAAATCCAGCTGATGAACTGACAGAGAGCCGTGGGCCCCGAACCTGACATGATCACATGACACACCTGTATGTTACTTGTGTGTGTGTGTTTGTGCATTAGCGGCTGCCAGATGCCTTGTTTTTGCTTTGATTTTTTTACAGGGTCTCTTTGTCTTTGGGTGACCGTCTAGCTGCCCTGTTTGTTGTGGAGTTTTCTCAGGTGCTTGATTTGGTTTTTTGATTAACTGTTGGTGGCTTATGTATCTAGCACTTGAGATTTTCTTGTTAAAATATGAAGTGCGTTATAAATACAAATTTATTATTATTATTATTATTATTATTATTATTATTATTATTATTATTATTATTATTATTATTATTATGTGCTTTAAAGGGGTCTTGAGGTATTAACATGAATAGAAAATTAGAAAAAAGACTTCTCTCTAATTTTTAAAGTTTTCTGGCTTCGTGGGAACCTGAAACTATGTGGCAAATTTACTCTTTGATTGAAACGCTCACTACTCATAGACATCAACCTGTGATAAAAAGTAGCGATTAGAGTGAGTGACTGAGTTACAGTCAATGTGAAGACACGCTTACACACAAGTTCTTATCAGGCAAAGCTAATTCATCAAAATGCAACAAAAAAGGAAGCAATTATCAGGAATTTTGCGTAATTTGCAGAAGTACAAAAAAATTAAAGCTGGAGTCTGTAGGATTTTACTAAAAATAAAGTATACAAAAGTAATGCTGCTCAGTCATCACTTTTT
>JAQLOL010000012.1:33173766-33184537 GCA_029783665.1 Naso thynnoides | reverse complement strand
ATACTGTAATTTTTAGGTAGTTCAACTAGTAAATATGATATGCATGTGGATATGTGGATATTTCAGCTCTGAAAATCTAAAAATAATTTTTAGATAACAGATGGAGTTTTACCATATTTGGTCATATGTTCTTGCAGACTCTGGTGGAGGTGTAAGCCGAGCTGCGGTCCAAAGAGTCCAATCATCTGGTTCTGGCTCATCTGGCAGAGGGCGGGGCCATCCATTGTACAATAGGCCAGACTTACAGTGCTTGCATCAAACTTTGTGGCTTCTACTTGGTCACTGATCCACTCTAGAACGCTGTCTGCTGTCCAGCAGTTGGGGCTGATCTGCTTGTACCACTGACCTGCAGAGAGACAGGCAGGAGTTGCTTGATATTGCAAATCACTTGACATTCCATGGTGCTTTTATAGAATAATCTGTACTAGTAAGAATTGAGCTTTGAGCACACAGGTTTAGAAAATGTATATTTTCCTATGAAATCTTGGCTGATGCGTCTAAATAAATTCAGTTTATTTATCAAAATCTCTTCCAAATGACTTATAAACACGTGCTTCTTAAATTTGCTGCAAGATGTCTACCTGCTCAGCTATCAGTCATACACTCTGATGCCAGTCTGTATCATCACTTGTTCTGGATTTGTATCTCTAAGGTCAGACAAACAAAGGCCGACCAGTTTCAGCTATGAGGTGGCAACATTCTTCTGTTTGGCGGTTAGGGGGATAAGACAAACAAGGTAGAGTTAAACATTGGCTGCCTGGTAAATGATTGAGCCAACAGTGACTGAATGAGGTCAAAGCAAAGTTCAGAGAGCTAATGGTCCCATTGGCTGAGGTGCTGAGAGAAAGGATCATGTTTATATGCTTTGTCTTCACCTGAAACTGCCCCCGAAAAACATACTGAACTGCAATGATCAACAACCTACAGACTAAAGAACTTTTACTTCTTTTATGTTACACAGATCAGACATACAGGTGGATCTCGAAGCAAAGCTAAAACGAAAGTAAGTGCCACAGCAGCAGTTGATGTTTTTCTTACCGCCCATGTTTGGGCTGTATCCTGCATTGCTGATCTGCAGGTTGTTGATACTGGACAGCACACTGGGCTGTGGCAGGACTTCAGGGGCACCAGTCTGATACATGGTGAGGTTGGCACCAGTAAGGACACTGCTGAGGCACAGTGATGACATGGAGATACTGAGAAAGATAGAAGAAGACATATCTTTACACATTTGTCAAAAAAAAAGATCTGCTAAAGAGAGAATATATCCACTTTAAAAAATGGTTTGTTGTTGTCTAGGTTTGTAACATAATGGAATTTTTATTACTTCTAAACAGGACCATTATAAATGTTTGTAATTACATATTACCTAATCTCTTTACCTGATTAGTGCAGGAACCACAATATGATGGAAAAAAAGAAAAAAGATACTCCAAGACAGTCCGCAACGTAAGCGGTTGCTGTAAGAGCTTCCCTCAGTCTGTGCTCCTTCTCAATGTAATCACTTTTTCTGAGGCCAAATGCACCTGCTGCTGTATTTAACCACCTGTGAAGCTTTATATTGCAGTGGATGAGGGACGGACTCAGGTGAGTTCAGGGGAATTCCACTTGAAACTGGCCACACCTAAATCCCTCCTCCTCCACTTTCCCGAGAACTTGATCAGCAAAACAAACCTGCCCTGCTGTTCTCTTCAAACCTTTTCTTTTAAACAGTTTCCCACAATCAGTTGGCATTATATTACATTTGTTTTACTTTTTAGACCTGGCAGGCTTTTATATGCTTGCTTTATCTTATCAGATTCCTTTAACCGAAATTACGATAAGAATTCTGTAACAAGTTGGAGGATCTTTTTTCATTTTTTGTTGGCTAAAATCAACAAACAAAAGTTTTTCACCTGTCTGTGCAAAATCTAACTCATAAACAAAAATGTATACGGTTCTAAGATCATAAGATTTATAACGTACAATGTGACTGTTAACTGACTTGACTTAGTCATATTTCCATGACACAGCCACCTTTGACTCCTAGGGAGAGGGGAGATGACAGATATTTGGAGATGAACACACTTTCTATAAATAGGCAAACACAGAGTATGTGACAACGGCAAACAGTTGACTGTGTGGTTTGATAGCGTTATCAGTTGATAGCCAAGCACGACAGTAACTGATAAACCACTTCACAAGCTACTTTTTATTTTACTGTACTTGCACTGTCTTCCTGCTCTGTCTTCATTAAAACCACCAACACTCCCCCATGTAAACAGAATTTTAAGATGCTAAAATGCTCTGCATAGATTCTGCATAGCAACACTTAGCATTCTGCACGTAAATGCGCAGATGAACCTGAGGGTAGGCTAAAATGAGAAACAGACACAAAGATCAGGTCAAAGGTGAGTACATGGAATGTTGTTACTAACAGTATCGTTACATCAATACGACGCTATACTTCAGGGCAAACATGCAACTCAGGGAGGTCTGTTCAGGTGTCATGTTGCACAGAGGAGCATTTTTTTGCAATGTGGGAAACCTCTGACCAGCAGTGCAGCTCACTGCTTGTGCCTGTACATTACTAATCAACTGCCAAAATTACCAAACAAACTACTGTTTTAACAGAAACATTGTACAATGTGCATATGGATAAAAAAAATCAATTAAGTAGTGTGTAGTAAAATCTCTGCAAGCTTTAAGCAAGATGAATGAAGTGTAGAGATCATGAAGATTAATCACTGAACTTGCGTGGCACACTACACTAAGGTGTTGGGTGGGGTTAAGGTCCGAGCTCTGTTTGGGCCTGTCACTATTGAAAACCGTTTCTTTATTAAGCTATTTTTTTTTTGCACACTGCTATCATGTTAAAACAGTTGACAGAAATATTTCTCTTAAAGAAAAAATTTAACATATTCAGTCCTATAAACTTCACCTGCTCCCCCTACACCTCCCAACTAGCTAAGATCTACAACATGAACATGGATAAAAATTAACAGCAAATTACTCTCACCATACAGAAAACCTCAACTTGAATTCTTGCAAATAACAAATGGCTGATTTTCCTGACGGCTGCTATTTTGAGTTTTTATATGTTTAAGCCCAGTTACCATTACAGTGACTAGTACATTTGTGGCCCTGATCCCTTAAAGTTTTTTCTTTGTACACCTTATATGCCTCAATCAAGAAAAACATCTCCAAGCTGGAGGTGCATCGTAGCAAAGTTGAAAATATTTCCCTGTGTGTAATGCTATAAAACTGAATTTACAACTCAGTTACCCTATTTTATCTGTAAGCATTATGTGCACGTCATTTAACAGTTACAGAGAGTCACGTGCAGAACTACCAGCTTTGTCCACAAGTCATTATGGTTGCATGTTGAGGTAATGATAAGTGGTTTCATTGTTGTTGTTTTGTTCCTTGCTTTGAGGTTATGAGGGCACCGGCTGTTGTTTCTTGTTATTGTTCTGGATAATAATTTTTCTGCTCTTTGTTACACATGAATACCTGCAGTTGATTTTTTTTTTAAATAATAGGGAGACTTTGTGGTTGTTTCATATATTGTTTCATGAAAACCTTGATATAGTGCCTTTGTGATTTATTGTTTTGCGAGAAGTTAATTTTTTTGTTTGTTTTTTTATGGGTCAATAGTGTTTCATTTTATGCACAGCCTATCGGTTTTAGAAGTACATGGTCAACAGTGCAGTAGTAAACTCCTTTTTCCTCAATCCTAAAAGGTTAACTTTTGTTTATTTTAATTGCATGTTGCATTACATAGGACACTCAGATGTGTTTCTTGAATTGTCTAT
Organism: Naso thynnoides; assembly: GCA_029783665.1. Lineage (NCBI taxonomy): Eukaryota > Metazoa > Chordata > Actinopteri > Acanthuriformes > Acanthuridae > Naso > Naso thynnoides. Next base: position 33,180,743 of record JAQLOL010000012.1, on the reverse strand, counting down.
GGACTCAATGTTTACTTGGAAAGTCAGAGAACTTTTTATTGTGAATTTTAAAAGAGCTTATGGCTTTTATACTGTACACAAAATATTTCCTCTACACAATCACGTGCTGGTTTATACAGAAATGTACAGAAAAAGACTTCAATAACAATATTATGCGGAAAAGTTTGTGTGCTTTTGATTTTCGAGCAAAAAGAAGCCTTTCTTCCTGTACCATAGACAAAGGGCATGAAAGGAGACACATCCACAGTAAGCAACAAGATAAGCACAAACTGTCAGATGAAGACAAATAAAAATGTCAAGAAGTTTCAAAACTTCAGGATGATTTATTCTTTACAGTTTTTTTAAAACAGTTTTTACCTTTTTTAATTCTCAAAATCAGGTATGTATGGAAAGTCTCTTGAATTACAGTTAACTACAGCTGCTGTTTTTTGTGTTTTATGGTAATCTAGGATATTAAAACATTACAGATCTGGGTTTGTCGGCTACTGGAGAGCATTTAGAGATAGTATGGAAAAGGTTTGAAAATTAAGGTTAAATTTAGCTTCCAAGTCTTAGATTTGGGTAGGAAACGTCCACAGCTTCTTGGCTTTCCTACATGTTTAGAGTAACGCTGATTGCTGAAGGGCCATTATGAATATGCAATTAAGCTGAGGGCCACCTGCACAGAGGTGGAACATACTTAACTAATGACATTTACTCCAGTTACTGTAGTACTTGAGTATTTTTTTGTGTATTTGTACTTTTATAAGTAGTTCTTCAAATCTGTGGTTTTACTTTTATTTCAGTGGGTTTTGTTTGAGGTATTGTTCTTCACCACATTTTAAATCACATCTGTTGCTGAATGAAAAAAACTCAATCAGTTCCTCCAAATGTTCCACGAGCTGGTGCTGCGACTGCCTGCCAGTAACAGTCCATCTGATTGGCTCTGGCTGACTAACTGCAGCAATAGAATGTGAACAACAGTCAGTTGCACACATCCAGACAGCAAAGGGGCATTTTTGCACAGACATGGGGCGGGATGAAGATGCAGAGATGATATCACAACCCCCTACGACTCCCCAAAAAGTAACTAAGTAACTTTTACTCTGCGTACAATTTAATGGAGAAACGTTTTATTTTTCCTCAAGTACATTTTCACACCAGTAATTTTACTTCTACTCAAGTAAAATTTTATCAAGGTAACAGTACTTCTACTAAAGTAGATTTTTGTTTGTACTCTTTCCACCCCTGGTGCAACGTGCGTGTGGTGATTCGGTGTCTGGTATAACAAATCCAGTATCAGAAAGCCTGAACATCACAAAATACACTTTAAAAAAAACATTTACCTCCTGGCCACAGCTCTTCAGTAGTATTAAAAAAATGCTAGTACATTTTATATAAAACTACCAGTTTTCTACATGAAGTCTTATGATACTAAACATATTTTATTTATTTTTACATATTTACATTTGACATCATACATATATACATTATTCACATTTTCACTATATCAGTCTTTGCCTTTGTCCGTGATATTCTTCTGGCTTCAGCTGCCATTTAAACGTTTCATGTGCCTATGAAGTACATGAATATATATATCAGTAGTACTGTGTACTGTACATGAGTAATGTGATGGTTTGCACAACAGGTGTAAGGTCGCTTGCTGTTGAATGTTTAAGCCAAGCGTCTTCTGTCCTTTTGCTCTGCCTTTAGCACATGCTGCACACAGTTTAATTTGCCGTCATGTTCTACATGAGAAGCTGTACATTTTCGAAGAACACACTTGAGGTGACCTTTGTAGTACTATGTTTTGATGCATATGTGGTGTAAGCTTGACTCAGAGTGATACCTTGCAGCTTTTGGGGACAATACGGTATTTCTAAGTTGTGTGTAAGGGGGATTCCTTACCATGTAAAATAGCAAACCAGTGATTCTGTGTCCCACAGTGACTGCATACGTATAATGTCCCAATCATGAGTTAAGCAGGGTGTTTTTTTCGGGGTACACTGCTTTCTTGCCTCTCACTGGCATATGATACCTCATCTCCTTCCAAAACCTCATGGAAGGGGAGAGTGATGGTGACAACTGTTTGTCTTCATTTTCCTCTTCATCCTCTCTCCCCCTGACACACGTTCTCCATCTTTGCCTCGGCCTTTGGGTCTTCCACCAACACACGGCGCCCTGCTTCCTCCTCAGGTGACGCACTGACTCTGGGAAGAGAGCAAGCTGGGCCGGGGTGATCTCCTCAAACTCAACAAGAACCACCTGTAGAGCAGAACTTGAATTCAAATCAAGGCCCTTTGGAGCGTGAAAATGAACACAAGATAACTTATATGAGACTAAACAAATGCAAATTAAATTCAGAAAAAACACTGAATTAACCTAAATATTTTTTACTTTTTGATTGGGAGTGAGAGAAATATTGTCTTATGGAGGTTTAATTGTTGACTTTAAATAAGCGCAGGCCTACATCGAGTATATGCAGTCTAGTAAAAAGATCAGTCTGGAGCCTAGTTATTCAACTGGTGGCCCTCGGGCCAAATCTGGCCCGTGGGGAGCTTTCTTGTGGCCCCCAGCCATACTGGAGAAAATTTTCACTTTCTCGGCATCAGTCGAGATTTTACCAAGTTCTTATAGTGTATGAGAATTATGCCCTTAAACTTCAATAAATTGGAACATCAAAATTAATCAAAATAGTTTGTCAACTCAGTTACAAATATAATGTGCCTGCCTAGATTATCTAAGGTGTCTACAGAAAGTTGTATTTTCAGCACTATTTTTAAATTTTGAGTAACTGATTTTGAGTATTGCAATATACAGCATTATATATCACTGTAGGCCTGGTATTATTCTGTTTTTCTACCCAGCATTTTATTCTGTATATTTGCCAATCTCTGTCGCTGGACTTTTGCATTTCAGAAGGACCTTTAGGCCCATTGCCTAATCGAGTTGACTACCACTGGTCTAGAGCCACATTCCACTGCACCAGTGAGATCATTTTTAACTCCACAACAGCTCTATGCAAATATTTTTATACAGCAGTAGTTTGTATTGATGACATTTAAAACTGCTGTCAAGGACTTGAATTGAAAAGTCTGTTTTCTAACCTTGAGAGATCCCTCCAGCAGCGCTTGGTGCATCGCTGCCACACACTCCAGCTGTTGCCTTGTGTCTTGATAAACTTCTTCACCTCCATCAAGGCTTGAGATGCTGCTGCTGTCTCCGGTCTTGCTTTCAACATTATCATTGCTATTACTGGTCTTGGAAATGTTGTTGTTATTATTGCTGCTAGTGCTGCTTGTATGTCTTTTGTTTATGAACGTGGAGGCAGTGTAGAGCAGAAGGAGGCGGCGACTGGCGTGCATGTTCTCTTCCACAGAATCCACGATGGCTGCAGGGAGGACACAGCAGAGTTAGGGAAGAAAAACATGAGCTTAGTACACCAAGAAGCCATTGTTTCAACAAAGGTATGTTAAAAGTCCTATAGACAACTTCAAACCATCACCACTAAGAATCTTGATCACCTAAGACACAGAGATACCATGTGGTACTAACTTCTTAATACTATGGATCACAATCTAAGACAAGGTAAACAAATAATCATTCTATGTCCGACAAAAAAACTGAAGATAATTAATTCACAATCGTAATATTTTGGGGGGAGGGCAAAATTTTCATTCCACACCTTTTTTTTCATTATTCGTCTCCATGTAATTGTTATTAATATATTCTTTAAGGCTAATAGAAAGGTTAGCAATGGAAACAACTAAATTTAAAAAAACTCATTGATTTTCAAAAAAAAAGAGAATGTTTGCATGCTTGCTCATGGCTGTTTTTGCCATTTTTTGCAAAGAGTAATGCACATAATAATAAAATACTAGAACAAAGATTTCTGATCTGTTTTGGTTTTTTTTTTTTATGTGAGCAAGTGTCAGCTTTTGGGCTTTTGTTGACTAGATTAGTGTATTATTCGTAAACTAGATTAAAATCATCATTATTTAGTGTCTTAAATAGCAGCCTGAACAGTATCTTTAACACTGACATTTAGCCAAAACCAACACTACCTACAAGGACCACTGCTGTGACAAATCACTTACAGTATATAACAGGTGCTGGTGTAGAGAACAGACATTTTGTAGGTCATGAAGGACAATGTAATTACATTAGTAAGTAACCATCCTCTCAATGTTTTATCATAACTTTGAGGCGTTTTAAAGTAACATTTACAGGAAAAAAAGTTTCCCTGAAAAACTCACTTCTTTTCTGAGTCATGTAATACAACAGTAATGACTCCACCGTGTAAGTGACTCACCCTGGCCGGGCAGGCAGTCACGGCCTAAGATGAAGAGTTTGTAGCCACAGGCCTTCTCCAACACTTCAGGCAGCATGTGAATGGCAAAAGTTTCCACTTCCTTGCTGTATCCAGCAGTACAGGGAGGCGGGTATGCCACATAGGCGTCATATAGCTTCCCATCCATATCTGACACAGGAAAATAAAAAAGCTCATTCAGTGTAATTTCAGTGGTGGCTCTTTGTCTATTAATTTTACTGTGTGATGTCCAGAGACAAGCTGATGATGGACAGAGATCATGGAAGAACTGGATAGAGCAGAGAAACCTGGAGACAAGGAAGTCCAGAAGTCTGTGGCAGTTTTCATTACTGTGCTGACTCAAGATAATGTATACTACAGTCTTTTCCCTCACTCTTAGAATAAAGAAAGTTATACAAAGTAAATATTCTAAACCTCATGCAACTCACTTAGGCTAAAGACTCACTTTTACAGATAAGCATTTAAACTGTCATCATGATATCTTGCTGTTTCCTTTTCTGTGTCAAGTGGTTCATTTTTTTTTACTTGTAAACCACTTTGGTCAGCTGCTGTTGTTTGTGAATGTGCTTTGTAAATAAAGCAACCGAGGTTTGACTCTTTTTTTATGTGTGAAAGAGCAACACTTTATTTAAAAGTCTTTTTTTTTGTAATTAGTATGTAATGAATTTCTTGGTCTATCTATCAGAGATGAAGCATACAGTTTGAAGTGATTCTGATTTTATTTAATTCTTGGACAAAATTCTCTCTAAAAGCCAAATTGTGTTTGTGAAGTTTTTTTTTTTTTTCACATGCTTTGCTTGGAAAAAAAAAATCAACAAATATTTGAAGAGTCAGAAATTTTGTTTTTGTTGTGATAGTGATGTCACTTAGTTTTGGTTAGCTCACAGCTGCAGCATAGAATATTAAATCATCCATCTTTGCTCACGACATCCCAGCTTTTCTTCCTCTAGTGTGTAAAAAGTACAGGCTTTGTCCTTTTCAAAATACAAAATGTAATCAGTCATCTTCTTACTGTCAGCCATGAGAAGCAAATGATTTTCAGTTCAGTACTGTCTGGAAAAAAATCCCTGTGGTAAATACGTTTAACCAAGGGGCTTCTGGCAAAATGTTAAGACAAAGTATACCGTTACCCAGGTTCCTCTGTTCATCATTCTAAGCAGATGACATTTCTTAAGAAATACTGCAGGCAGCCCTGTGGTTAGATCATTTCCTTTTGCACTCATTGTTGACACATGCGGTCAGGTCAGGTAGAGCTGAAGACTTTCAGTCATGATGTGTGTGTGGGTTCTGTATATGCATGTGTGTGTAAGGTCAAAGCATCACAGGTAAGTTTTTCCATCACAGAGAATTGCAGGGGTTTTTTTTCATGTAATAAAATTGTTTTCGAGGTCTGAATTTTATCATCAAACTGCACATAAGTAATTACACTGCTGTGAAATATTACCTTTATTTGTGTAGAGGACAGGAAAGGCTCTCCTGAACCACAGCACCATGTCAATCTTAAAAAGGTAATAGATGATGATGCCAACGATAAAAAGAAGTGCCGCATCACCAAGCAGCAATCCAATGGGAAGTGACATGTCGGGATCTGTAGAGATAAACATCACACATCACTGTTATGACATTTTTTAAAATTTCCCTGAGCGAACCTTCCCAAAGGGATCAATAAAAGTTCTATCTATCTAGTTCCATCTATCTATTTGAGGTGGTCTGTATGTGTCAAAACTTTGATCCAGGTTTGTGTGTAACTGGTATAACTGTCCATCTCTGCCAGAATCGTCTGATTACCCACACACAAATTTAACAGTCTTATTAGCAAAGTTTTTAATCCCTCATTGATAGATTTTTAGATCTGCTAGGAAGAAAATCTCCCCCTGTTCAAATATGAATATGCGCAGGTTTTCTTAGTCTTCTTTAATTATAAAGTGTATGAGAGTTTTTAGACTTGAGCTTTTTGCTGGCTAAAATAAGTGATATGATATGACATGAGTTTCTAGAAAATAGTGCAAGAAAACCGTCAAATTAGTACCAGACATGCATGCGCCCTGATGAAAATGTGCAAAGACTTTACCCAAAGCGTGCATGTATAATGCATTCTAACATATTGTGAACATAACATATTATGAACACCTATAATTTATGTCACAGCCGGGCTCTACAGCCATGACAAAACAAAAGGAAGGGGAGACACCATGCCAGTTAATAAGTAAATATTTATTTAACAAAAGCGTAAATCATGAGATGTGGAAGTCAGTAGTATGCATGTGGCGCATGTTGGGTGTGAGTGGAGGATGAGTGTGTGTGAGAGTGTTGTAAAGTGCAGAACTAAAAAGCTACAACAGTCATGGTCACCCGACCACCAGCACGGTACCTGCAGGCGAGAGAGAAAAGAGAGAATGAGAGCACCGACTCACGTTAATATAGGCTACTGCTGATAGACACCGGGCCCAGGTGTCACCAGTCTCGCTAATCACTATAAGGCGTGACTGGGGTCGCCACATTTACTAAAAGGTGCTTTTAATTGTAATTATACAGCACTATAGGCACATTATAATGCATTTTAAGTTGTATGTATGTTTATAATGCATTATAGCGTGCATTGTTTTTTTCTTGGTTACTTCTAAAGCAAGTTTACATGCTTTGATGCTCAAAAAACTCATCTGTTTTC
>JAQLOL010000012.1:33161902-33173666 GCA_029783665.1 Naso thynnoides | reverse complement strand
CAATGGTCACATGGACAGAAACAGTAAAAATGAGTAGTACTGTATGTATGTATTAGTGATGGAAGAAGTCTTTTTGTTACACAGCAGTTACACAATATAAAAAATATTCCATTTCAATGTTTTGTAATATTTTTGTTTACAATATAATAAAAAGTAAAAAAACAAAACAAAAAACCCCAAAATAATTATTTGTTAGCTGGCAGCAAGTTAAATGTCAGTTTCTGAGGCATCTTCATATGGATCCTGTCATTAATGTGTCAGTGCAGTAATATGAATAGTGACCTTTACCTGCTTGGACAGACAGAGTTATCAACTCCTTTGTGATACAAACTGATATTAGGTCAGTAATAAATGGAATGAAGTTTACATCCTGTAAGTGGAAAACACTGTGTGTATTTGTGCAAAAAAAAGAGGACACGGTCATCCGAATCCAAACACTCAGGCATCAGTTTGAATAAAGAAGAAGGAATACACACTCGTCACACTCCACAAATAGCATTCTTGTGTTGGTGTGATTAGCTGGAGAATGTCATCACTGTGTTGAAATTGAAAGATCTGCGATGGAAATCAGCCTCCACTTCCACCACATGCAAAACTGATACAGGTGAGTTGGTTTGGTAAAAGTCCTGTTCATTTGTTACACTGACAGTTGTAGGTGTTTGCCGTCAGAACGTGCAGCGGTCTGGTTATGAAACTCAAACGGCTAGGACAACAGTCAGCTAACCTCCAGTAGTGTGGCCAACTCCACAGTAAGGAAAGTAGCTATTGACTGTCCTAAATGTAGCTACAATTACCTAGATGGCATCATCACCTAATTTGCATAATAAGTAATTTGCATATGACAGAAGTTATATGGCAGAGAAAGGATTAGTGTTGTCAGAGACAAAAAGTGGGTGAAAGATGGCCTAAATATGTTTAGACCTACAAATTAACTTTCTGTTGATTGTTGTTTTATTTTATGTCACAATTTGATCAAAACAATTGATAATGAAAAAAGACAAAGAAGAAACACAAGCAGAATTGAACAAACAGCTGCTTTGAATTTTATTATCTCACTTTTCAAAATAACTTCACAACTGAAATACCTTTTCCCACATTCTGTGTAAACCAGTATTGTGAAACGTTAGAATATCAAATTTAATCAAAAGACTGACGGTGCTGGGACCGCTGTGCTGCTACACAGTGAGACAGACCACCGGAGTGCTTTGAGACTGGGGAGGGGCTCACGGCAGCCCCCACTGCCCGTTAAGGACATGAACTGTAGAACCAAGCACGTTGCATGCTTTTCACATCACTTTGCCGCTAAAATGTGTTGGTGGCAGCACAAACTTTCTCCCAAAGACCAGAGAAAGTCTCTAGTTTTGTCGCTAGTCACTTTTGTTAATGTAAGTTGCCAAGGGGGTCTGGAAAGTTGCCAGATCTAGTGACAAAGTTGCCAAGTTGGCAACAATGACCTCCAGTCTGCAAATCTGTAAGTTAGCATTCAGCCAGCCAGCCTCAAGCATGTTAGCCATAAGCAAGCAACCCTTCAAACACAACAAGCTGGTCTCCAGCAGACTGCCAGTCCTGCCGTCATGTCACTGGTCTCTAGTTTTAGTTTTACAGTTCTGTTGTCCGTCTCCTGCTGATGTTCAGCTTCCTCCTCCTGCCCTTCAGCAGCTAGATTCTGGATTTGCAGCCACAGTGCTGGCCTCCAGGGCAACAGTTACAGCTGTGCCGCAGTTTGCCATTTTGTGCTTTCCTTGTTCTTACATCCCCTGTCACCTGACCTGCTTTATGTCAGCGGCGCATTTAAATGCACACTATTTTTGTCATACTGAAATCATTCTGATTGAAGATTTCAGGTCAACTGGTAACATATGATGTGATCTGATGTGGTCTTTTGCTAACATGTGCTGATGGATTTAGTTGGAACAGCTGTCTGATGTGCATAAAATGTACTACATCATGTGATGGGTCAGCGGTAGAGACGGAGATCAATGGTCTTTTTAGCAAAGTAGTTGCCGTCATTATGATGCTATTAACCAAGCAACAACATGATAATAACCAGTAATGGGCGTAATAATGTGTTACTGTAACACCACTATTTTCTGTGGTAACTAGTTGTAGATCTAGTTACCTTTCATATTCAATAACGCAGTTCCTGAAATTTACACAATCTTGTTAGTTTATGTGAAAGTAGCTGATGACTTTAGAGGATTGTCGTGTATGATCATGGCTTCTGTGCTGTCTGCGCCCCGTAGCCTCACCGGCTGGACTGTCGGTGCCTTCATTGGTCATTTAGTGCTACTAATTTGTGCCATCAATCGAGTTTTACCACAAGAATCAACACCAAATGTGTGAAGTCGCATTATCATGTACCGTCTCGCACCGGGAGCAGGTGATCGGTGACATCAAGCTATCTATCACCTACCAGCATCACCTTATGAGTACAATAAAACATAATTTGGCTTTTTTACACACTCTCCATTAAGGTGCGACAGCTGAGAAGTGAATAAAAAGCTGGTTAAGCTTTCATTGTGTGGAAAACAACCACAAAATTAAAAGAAATAAAAAATTCCTAGAAATCAACAACTGATTTGCCTTCCCTTCAAATGAATCCTGTCCATATGAGCTCATGCTTAAATCACTGTTGAGGCTGCAATAAATTTTCCAGAGTATCAGAAGTTTAAAAATATATCTCTGTGCTTTATTGATCCACTACTTATTTTTCATCATAGAGAGAATGACTACAATGCTAAAATCTGAGTTGTCTTGTTTCACACTGTGCCATGGCAACTCTAATGCAAGACAATGTTTGCATAAAGCACACAAGCAAAACAGCAAAACAAAACAAAACAAAAAAACAACAACAAAAGTAGGGCCGTCATATGACTAATTTTCTTAATCACAATTAATCTCCAATTTTCAATAAGTGATTGCGATTAACCATATTTTTAATCCCGTTTAAAATTGAAGTATTTTGCATTTCAGGAAATTTTCAAGTTCTTATTAAATGCACATCGTGTAAATTCCATCGCTAGGGGGCTTTCGATGAAAACACAAAATACAGAGTTTGACAAGCTGGTCTTGTCTTTTTGAGGAAAACTGTCCCACCTTTTTTGGCCTTGTTCTTTCTTTTCTTTTTACTTTTCCTCTTCTTCTTTTTGAAAAAAATTTTTTTGGATGTTTTTTGTTCTCTTAGATTTGGTATTGCAATGCTTATTTCATTATCATTACTATTGTAGTGATTAAGATGCTGCTTACTGTAACTATAATTAGCATTTGCCAGTCTAGTTCACCACAGACAGGTAAGTGTCCAGAATAAACAGGACAGCTCACAATATATCAAAATTTATGACAAAATGGAGTGAAAACCAGAACAAAAGGGCAATGTGTGGACTTACAGCTACACAGTAGCAGTTGTACAAATGTGCAATTCATTAGGCACTAGCACGTTCACTTGTTAAAACAGCAACCCATATGAGGGAGGAAATAGAATCAAATAATGCATTTAGGACCTGATACACTCCAAAAAGACAGATACCATCCCTTAGGATAAAATGCCACTTCACACGGTTAAGAATCACAAATACAGTTTAACTGTGGAAAGAACTAGTGGGTTCACACCTCAACCATACTATGAGCACACAAGAAGGACATTGCTAGCCAATTGCCGAGCGTCTCTTCGTTGCTAGCCGATTGTCGAGCGTCATCTGCTAGCAACGTCTTTCCCAGCTGTAAACAGAGGTGAGTGACTCCGTGCAAAAAACATACAGTTCATACAGTTTACCTACACTATATGAGTGCAGTGTGCACGGTGGTGTCTCGTAAGGACCCGACTAATGTACCACAGGTCTTGAATTGATTTTCTGAGTGTGTTTAGAGGCGCAATACGATTAAAAAGGTTGCCCCCCTAGTTAGCATTATAGCTATCCAGAAGCTCCGATAGCCAAGGGATAACTCCGGTTTGGTCGCATCATTTTTAGTCGCGTTTTTTGCTACCCCCAACACTGGAGGACCCTCAGGAAAATGAGAAAAGGGTCAAAAATGGCCGGAGTTCTCCTTTAACCCACCTCTCGCGGGCAAGCTACAAATTCACAAATCACACAGTGCGATCTTCCAGAGATCCAGTCCAACACGAGTGACAAACGAAACTAGAGGTACACAGCACAGAGGCGGACCGCTCACATCAAATCACAGCTGCCACTGGCGATCACAGAATTTAAATAACTTCCGGGGCTGAGGGGGCTGGAGCGGAGGCTCGGTCAGAAGGGAGGAGCGGGCCAGCTGGCGTCACCTCGTCAACTCAAAAGGGACAGGTTAGACGAATCAAATGCAGCCACCACCTAACACCCCCCACATAAATTCAAACCCCTAGGTTTGATTTAAAGTTGGAACTACTTGGCTCTAGACAAAGCATGAGTGACAACGTTATCTGTGCCCTTTTTGTGCTTAATCACGAGATTGTACTCCTGTACGAACAGAGCCCAACGCATGAGCTGGTGGTTTTGATTGTACATCTGCATGAGGAATACTAAAGGGTTATGGTCGGTGTAAACGACGAGTGACTGACTGCTGGACCCAATGTATACCTCAAAATGTTGGCGAGATCACAGTAGAGTGAGTGTTTCTTTTTCGATAGTGGAATATCACAACTGGTGCTGATTAAACTTCCAAGAAAAATAACTGACGGGGTGTCCCACCCCAGACGGGTTGGCTTGAAGCAAAACAGACCCCGCCCCTACCGCACTGGCGTCAACTTCGAGCGAGAACGGATGGGAAAAGTCTGGAGCGGCAAGTACAGGCGCGTGACACAGGAGGGCTTTCACGTTGTCAAATGCATGCTGGCAATTGGGTGTCCAGATGTAGTCTGTGTTCGGACTTGTGAGGGAGGTTAACGGTTGAACTACAATGGAAAAGTTTTTACAGAAGTTTCTGTAATAGCCCGTCATGCCTAGGAAGTGCTTGAGTGCACGACGTGTGGTAGGAACGGGGAACTCAGCGACGACGCTGATTTTGGCCTCAATAGGGCGGACCTGGCCAACCCAACCCTAGGTACGTCACAGTTCCTCTCCTATATTCACATTTTGCTAAGTTTAGACTCAGGGAGGCTCACGCTAGACGATGAAACACCTCAGTGAGACCGTCCATGTGCTCAGACCAGGTGGGCGAAAATACAAGGAGATCGTACAAAATAAGCGTTACAGTTTTGGTTGTGGTTCTGGTTTGATTCTGTCAGGGGATCCATGGGGGGACATATGTTGCATTGCTGGTGTGGGTGAACCTTCTTATCTGTTTTGATAGATGACTTTGAGTTTGGGATTATTCATGCTGACATATAAATGCAAAAGAGAAACCATTACAAAAGTAGTGAGAAATAAATATAGTAAAAAAGTTATTTTTTCCCAGGTGAGACTAACTTTATTATCCAGTTGAATAGCCAATTTTCTTTATGAGGAGGGAGCTCTTCCTTTCCAAAACAATGTTACCAAATTGATGTTACTAAGTTACTTTAGAAGCAGCAACATCTTGCTGGTGTCTTCATGTTAAGACTGAAAAGACGGTTTGTTCAAAGACAAATGGATGGTTACAGATTTACTAACCCAAACTGACAGCTTGACTGGGCTAACCTTAGCCTTAGCTACATTAGCTGCTGCTGATCATGTTGACGTTATTGTAATGCTGGCCATAATTATTGTATAAAGTAAAATAAATCACTGTTGTGAACTGAAACTTTGATGGAGACAAGTCAAACACACTAACCTACTGTCTCTGTTTCTTCACAACATTGATTTGAATGATTTTACTCCAATTTGTTCACAAAACAGTTAGGAAAGTTCTTTAAAGCACTACTGAAAGCTTGAGGCACAAAGGTTTAGAGGAGAAGAACGGGTGGACAGGGCATGACCTTTATTTATTCATTTTTTACAGTTGCTGGTGTTTCCAGTTGAGTGAAATTAATTAATACTTACATTAAAATAGTTTAACATGTTGTCTTTGCAAATGTGAGTAATTTTGTGAATTTAAACCTGTGCATCCATTTCTACATTTCAGAATACTTTCTAATAAATTTTTAAAATAAATCCATTAAAAAATACCATACTTTAGTGTTTGTTTAATGGAGCAGCGCAGTGCCAGAGGACCAACTCACCAACAACATGATGAGACAATATGGAGAGAGAGAGAGAAAGAGAGAGAGACTCTGTGCATTCATCATGTAGTGTTACCCATTAGGGTTGTAGTAGCGTTTATATGTTTATTGCTATCAAACTGGCTAATTCACTTGCCAAATTGATCATGACAGTCGGTGAAATCACTCCAGCAAGGCATATTATGTGAAAAAAGAAGTTTCAAGAACACAGTGCATTCATTCATTCATTCATTCATTGTCAAGTCAAACTGGCAGTCATTGGTCACGGAGTGGAATCCAGTTAGGCTTCTGGTGGACACCTCTATCTCTTTCAATTGGGACAATGCACAATGACTGATGAATAACTTGACATTAAAAAAACAGGAGACCAGGACGCAGAATTCTGGGAGCTTTCAGCTGGATCAGCAGGAGCAAGAACCTGGAACCCTGGAACAGGAAAACAATCAAGTTAATAAAAAAATCAACATTAAAGCATCACTAAGAAAATTGTGCTTATCTTCTCATCTGTAAATAACCTGCAGGCTAGAATTAAAGATGGCTGATCAAGATGCTGGAAAGTCAGTTTGAGCGACTCAAGGTGGAGAGAATGACAGCCAAAATATTATTCTCCTGTCTGGTTAACAGTGTAACCAGGACATATAAAGACATGTCTGAAGAGGAGCTTAGAGACAGTTTTGATAAAATCACAATAGAGGCTGAAAAATCATGGAGGCAAATGATGATGTGGAGGCTGCATTGGAGGTTCGAGCCTGGCGAAGATGAGGAAGCTGTGTTAATGGAGCAACAAAGAGCCAAACTGGCAAAAACTGCGAATGAGCGTGAGTGGAAACTGAAAGAAGGTAAAGGTCTAATCCAGGACTCTTTGGGCCAACTTTGGAAATGAAGAAGTGTCCACAGCACTGCAGGCAGCTGAGGCTCAATTTGAGCGTGTTGCAGATGTGCGACCCAGTGTCAACCAGGAAGCATCTGAATTTATGCTCAACCACCTGCAAAGAACTGGTAAAGACTGCAGAGGAGGTGCATAACCGGTAGAAACGGTGGGTCCCTTCAGATGCTCACAGGGAGCTTCAGAGTCACCTGAGAGGGCTTGAGCTCCACATCCCCAGGTTGGTCTCCAGGAAGGCACAGATAAAGGAGGACACTAAGGGACAGGCTCAGGCTCAAACATCCACTGCCATTGAAATAGTGGAGGAGTTGCATAGAATGCCAGTGGTCAAAGGTCATCAGCCAAGGAAAATAGTGGAGCTAATTCAAACGGTGGAGAAGGCGCTTCAAGATTTGAGTGACCTCGGGGACACAGGTGATTTTAAAAATCCTCTTGTAACAAAATCAAGTAAGCTTCCCAAAACTCTCCAAAAGAATGGCTTGTCTATGCAGCTGACAGGAGAAATGCTGTGGCACCTGACAACTGGTTTGACAGTCTCTTGGCATTCCTCAAAGAGCAAGAAAGCATATATGAACAGCTTGAGCAATTGAGAGAGGAGGAACCAAGTAGGAAGAAAACTAGAGTGGTCCATGGAGTCAGGAGAATGAAAGTTTATGGGGAGACAAGGTGGTACCTCCTAAAGATCTGAGTAAAGACCCCCAAAGGCACCCTTTAAACCTCATCAAATGGTTTGTCATGGATTAGACAACACTGCAGATGTCCACAAACGTGACACCAAAGCAGTTCCAAAGATTTTTCACAGATGTACCACTGGATGAACTTGTGAGACCCAGAGAAATAAATCTGCTTATATGTCACAGGGAGGGTCAAAGCTGTCAGGGACCTAGTGCTGTGGAACGGACCATTGGAAAAGACAGTTGGAGGAACACACCCTGAACTTTTTAAGGAGGTAACTGTGTTAGCCCACATGTCAAAGACACACTTTGCAAGGTCAATGAGGGCGGCTGCAAAGTACGAGGAACTCACTGGCAAGGTCACAGAACAACCTCTACCTAACACCCAACTCTCCCCCCAGCTCCAAGAATCAAGTACTTCAGTTGTCAAATGAGACTTCCCAGAGTGGTGGAAATGGGATAGTATTGGCACTGCATGTGAGCTGAAGTGCAGGGGCTGCCAATGTGAAAAACTACCAGCCAGGCAGCAAGGAAATGACTCTCACTGAGGAGAGGGAGCTGGAGGTAGTAAGGGAAGCCTCACTTACATCAAAGGGGAGAGCCACAGCCCAGAACCGCATTTGCATGCCAGATATCCGTGGCTAGAAGATCCAGCTTCCTTGCCTAACAATAAAAGGACAGTTGAGGCCAGAACAGAGAGGCAACCAGCCAGAGAACCTGAGTGGAAAGTTGCTTATGCTGCTCAAGTGCATGACATGCTCAACCGAAGGGCTGCGATCATGGTTATCCAAAGACGCAATCATCAACTGGAATAGGCCAGTATGGTATGTGAGTCACCTCATAGCTCCAAACCCCCACTCCATCACAACCTCTGTAAGACTCATTTGGAGTAGTAGCCAAAGGTTCAGAGGTGTGAGCCTGAACGACCTGCTGATGAAGGGCCCAGATGTCCTCAACCAGATTCGTGCCGTCTACTAAGATTCTGAGATGGAGTGTATGCTGCTCTGGGGGACATAAGGAATACGTACAATTCAGTCTGGTCAGGAGACAGAGAAGTGCATCTGCATAGATTTCTCTAGCGTGACTCTGAAGATGAAGAGCTGGGGGAATATGCAATTATAAGAGTAAACATTGGGGATAAGCAGGCAGGATGCATTACACAGCTAGCAATGCGTAAAACTGCTAACCTCCCTCCTTTCACTCACCTTAAGGAAGAACATTAGATCTTTCACCAGGACAGCTACGTTGATGACATTCTCATGTCCCACACCAACCTTGAGCACCTGAAACTGCAGCAAATGTGGAGCAGATCCTGGGGGCTGGAGGGTTCATGCTCAAGCCTTTGGTCATTTCTGGGCAAAGTGAGAAGAAAGAGTGCAGGAAGTAGCTGGAGGAGACTACAAAAAAGACCATCGTCCTGCCAAATCAAATGCATGACGATGACAGTAAAGCACTCGGCCAAGGATACATCGTGGAAGAGGACAAACTTCATGTCATGGTTGCAATCAACTTCTCAAAGAGGATGAAAAAAATGTGACTTGGCCAAGACCTTCTACAGGAGAAAATCTGAGCCCAGACCCCAAATCCCCTGTCACGACGTGAGCTACTTAGTCAAATCTCAGGCGCTGTACGATCCAGTTGGCAGTTACCAGGGCAAAGGTTGTCCAGTAAAAGACACATGGGACACAGCTCTCTCAGGTGACCTTAGGGAGGATGTAATAAAGCTCTTCAAAGAGTACGTCCAGTTCGCCAAAGTTAAGTTCACAAGAGCGATAACTTCCCCATGCTTCACTGATGATCCCTTAGCACTCACCTTCTCTGATGGGAATGAACAGGCCTATGGAGCAGTGATGTACTTAAGATGGAACTTAGACCAGGGCCAGATCATCAGACTGGTGGAGTCCAAGGCCAAGTTAACTCCTTTGGATCAAAAAGGTGATGCCATTAAAGCAGAGATGTGCAGAGCAGTGTTTACCTCACGGCTGATGAAGTAGTTTGAGCTGCATAGCCTAATACAGGTTGAGAGGTGGTACCATTTTGTGGATAGCCAGACAGTCCTCGGTGCTATACAGCAAGGATGCTATGGCTATCAAACATTCTTCGCAAACAGGATTGGAGAGATTCAAAGTAACGCAAGGAGTCAGGGCTGGTGGTGGATTCCTGGCCCGCATAATATTGCTGATGTGTTCGCCAGAGGAGCCAGCCCACAAGAGCTCGATGAGGGCTCAGAGTGGCAAAATGAATCAAAGTTTGTAAGCTTGTCAGTGGATGAGTGGCCCATCAAATCAGCCAAAGAACTCACAGCCACAGCTAGAGATAGTGTCAACAAGCTGCAAAAGAAGGCATTTGTCACTGCACTAACAAGGGCCAAGGCAAAGGGACAAGAACTGAAGCAAGAACCAACACAAAACCAGAACCAGGCCCAAACAGAGCCAAGGAGGCCATCTGCAAGGTCAGTCTTCCTAAATCTTGTAGATGTCAAGTGGTTCAGTGTTCTAATTAGACTGGTCAAAGCAGTTGCATATGTGTACGGAGCAGCGAAGAAGTTCATTAAACTAAAACGAGCTGTGGACAGTCCAAAGTGGGAGGCAGTCTGTTCAGCAGGAGTCATCACAGTAAGAGAGAGAGAAGGTGCCCTAAGAGACATCTTTCTTGCTGCACAAGATGGGGCAACCTTTCCAAGTATCCAAGTGGTTTACAAAGACCAGGATTCTAGTCTTTTGATTTGTGGAGTATGAACCTTCAGAGAAAATTATGTAGATGTTCCCATCCTACCTTACAACACCTGGGTGTCCACGTTGTTGGCTCGGGAGGCCCACAAAGAGGCTCATGATGGTGTGGATGGAACTCTGCTCAGGATGAGGAAGAAAGCATGGGTTGTAAGGGGGAGGAGAATTGCCCAAAAGGTCGTTGATGGCTGTATAGTCTGCAGGAAGGCAAAAGCAAGAGGATGTCGACAAGTTATGGGTGACGTGCCGCCAGAAAGAACTGCACCTGCTGCACCATTTTAGTTTACATCAGATGACCTTTTCGGACCTTACCAAGTCAGAGATGACATCAAGGAAAAGAGTAAAACTGAAGGTCTGGGGAGTTGTCTTCTGTTGTATGGCCAAGGAGGGCCATTCACACTGAACTAGTAAATACTCTATCAATTGAAGGGTTTCTAATGGCCTATCAATGATTCACAGCAATCAGAGGGCATCCAAGAAAGATCTGGTCGGATCCGTGCACCAACTTCATTGGGGTAAAACAAGTGCTGGAGGAGCTGTACAGATTCTTGGATGGCCTAAACAGAGCAGACCTGGAAGAGACTGCAGCAAAAATGAAACAGAGTGAGCGTGGAAAATCCATCCAGCTGATGCTCCTCACAGGAATGGTGCTGCAGAGGCTGCTGTAAGTGTGGGTTAAGACGGCACTCCAGAGTCTTGGGAAGGACTTGTCGCTCAGCTACAGGAAGTTCCAGACGACCCTTCACATGGCAGGTAACCTTACAAATGAGTGGCCAATTGACGCCAGGGTGCAGAGCCAGGAGGACAGTATTTTGTATGTGACGCCTAACAGCCTCCTTCTTGGCCGAGTATCTCAAAGTGGGGATTTCAAAATCTTTTTACTTTTGATGCACAGCATCACAGCTGCAGCAGACCAGAGGGAGAGAAACAAACACAGCACGGGGAAAACACCACTTACCTGCCTGTTCATGCCTGCAACAAGCCTGTGCAGAGTTGAGACGTCCAAAGCACCAGAGAGGCAGCCGGTAAGATGGCGAACTTTTCAAACTGTAGAGACTGGACTTGTGAAATTGTTGCTGCCAGCCAGCCAGCCTGTTGTTTGTGCTAGCCTGAGCTGTAGCCACAAGGTCGGACGCCCAGTCAATGTGTGGCTTGGTCATTCAACTCTTTCAGTGAGACCTTGTGTGGTTCAAATGACTGTTGATCATGAGGGGTATTAATGTGATGTTTGTTTAATTAGATGATTAACAGAGATTAAGCACATTTAGGCATTAAAAAGCACAATTTAAGATGACTGTTTAAAACATGATGTCTGATTGCTTTTTTAAAAACATTGTTAATT
>JAQLOL010000012.1:33150655-33161802 GCA_029783665.1 Naso thynnoides | reverse complement strand
AATAAAAGTTGATCAACAAGTGAAATCATGAGTTGTCCCGGCATGTCCTTTGGAGAAATATAGAGTGGAACTTAACATTTAATGTAGAGAAATGTTGCAGCGACGACTTGAGCCATTGTACTGGTGTCATTTTATGCGTCAAAAGGTTTGAATGGCATATTCTTGGAGTGCTTTAAAGGAGCTTTTAAAATATCGAGATATATATCCTGTACTGTGATACAGCCTAAAAATTATTGAGATATTATTTTTAGGCCATATCGCCCAGCCCTAATCTGTGCAGTTTTATACCCGAGAAAACTCAGATGAGACATTTGATGGTTAAATATGTGTAAACTCTGAAAACTCCTTCCTGTGTCGCCTGATCTTGGTGAAATTCTGAGTATGGTTACTTCACAGGCACTGGGGTTCTAGAGTTGTATGCCTTCACTGGCCTCGTGTAAAAGAGAGATTCACTCTAAAATAAAGTACATTATGTCAGGCAAAAATTTAAATATAGTGTAAATCTTCACTTAATCAGCCCCAGTAACAGAGATTGCGATGCTTTCACCTCCACAATAATCCCACAAGTGTTACCTTGTATTCATACCAAGGTTATTCATATAGGCCTTGTAGTTGCAGAGATATTCTTCATTTTTAAGTTTTACTCAAGAATAGGCCTAAAAAAGGCTCTGGGCCTAACTTAAACATTCAAACAGGTCTTGAAAAAAACAGCGGTTGATGGTGAAACTGAGAAAATTGCCCAGTCACCCAAATGACCTTCATATCATAGTTCAGTTGCTTGCTCAGCTGTTGAATTAAACTTTCACTTCTCTCAAATCTTTCTTTATCCAAATTTTACATGATTTTTTTAAATGTCTTTCTATGCTGAAGACTGTATACAAACCAAGTTAGCAATTTTTACTCTGAACTTTATTGTTCTTTTTCTTAAGTCTTGATGCATCAATTGAAGACAAGTCGCTTGGAAGGCTTGTTAACGATGACAACAAAAAGCCTAACTGCAAGATGAAAACTATGATGATGGTGGGATTCCACATCTTTGCTTGTTCATTATAAAAGACATTAACCCAGGTGAAGAAGTAACTTACAACTACGGGGATGCAGACTGGCCTTGGCACAAGCAGGTACACGAACATATCATGGATAACTAAATACAGACCAATTTGACAAATCTTCTAGTTTTCCCTTCAGATGATGAAAATGTTAAGATGAGGTTAAATTGTGGTAACATTTGTTTTGGATGTTTGAGTGCCAATGATATGTGCTTTTCCATGATGTTTCCTAGAGTTGGATGTTATCCAGCTTTTGATGCCTTTAAGCCTCACATTAATTTTAACTTGGTTGCACGTCTCTTGTTAACCCTGAGCAGTTAAAATGTTCCCAGACGTGACATAAATGGAGCCATTTACATCCCCACACACTTAAGCTTCTATTTTAAGTCTTGTTGGTTTTCTTAAATTGTAACCTGTTTCCTTTTCCAGCAGGAATTACCACCTGATGTCAGTGAGCAGATTGTGTATGTGAGTGACAGACCTCAGGTATGGGCCAGATTATAACACACTACTTAATCTCTCAGAGATTAGAAGGTATTGGTTATCTGTGTTGCATATAGTAGGTCTGTGAGTATGAATTACCTCCCAGCGTTTCTCTTATGGCAACCCAAGCAGTCTTTGTGTAAAAGTACTTCTCATATCTCTATGTCTGCTGTTGGGATACAGACTCTGTCTGTTACCACACCACAAGTATGGCTAGACCGATAAACTGGTGTCTAAAGGTTTCATCTAATGAACGTCCCCAATTAGGATTGGGTAGCAAGTATGTGTGTTATGAATGACCCCAAAAGTATGGCTAGACTGACAAACTGAACTCAAATCAAAATGGGTTGAATGTCTCTTGTTAACCATGAGCAGCCACTTCTCTAGAGAGCAGCATGAACTTAGTTTAATGAGCATTCAATACAAGTATAAAATCATTAAGTGCAGATTGCAGGATATCAAAAGAACATTGCAATGCATAATCAGCAATGCAGTACAATATTCTAGAGCAAAACTAATACCAATGTATGTTGTCAACCTAAAACCACCACTTTTCTTTCTTTCACGTAGTGCATGGGGTACAAGGTTAGATACATTTGCACATTGGTCAAAGACTGTTGCTCACATGCATACTTTCATGCTTTTTGTCTTTTAGCTGTTATCTGGTCCTGTGAATACATCTGTAATGGAAGATAAAATCAACTTCAACAGCAGTAATCCAGGGGCAAATAACAGCCACTTTTCATCTTTCAATGTAATCACTATTACACTATTGCACATTTTTGGCTGTTAAGTGTTTTGTTTCCAGGTAATGTTTGCTTTGCTCAACAAGGTCTTATCTAATTTAATTGCTGTCCTCGTAGTCTCGAATCGCCAAATTGAAAAAGCACCATGAGGAATGCTTCAATCGACAAAAAATTGCAGAGGAGCAGCAAAATACTAAAAGACAACATACCATGAATCTGTTGAAGCGTGCAAGACTGGCTCGGGAACTGGCAAAACTGGATGCTCTTGTGAGTAATTTGAACATTGCTGTCTTCCCAACTATTTTCATCATGTTCATTACTAGGAGAATCACTGTAAACCTAGCAGTATTGGATATCCTGTGTGCACTGGGGAATTAAACTTGAAGGGATGATTTCAAAATTGTGCTGAAATATTTGCAATTAAATTTATAATGAGCAAATATAAAAGTAAATTTGAAGGTATAGGTACTTATTCAGTTAAATCAATTTAATCTCCTAATCAGACATGTCACTTTACTCTTTTATTTCCTCTATTATGAAGAACTGGAGCATTCTCACTCTCAGGCTTATTTATGTGTAATATTGCTTATTTAATTTGTTTACAGGTTGATATATTTGCAGCTGTATATCCAAACGGGGAAGGCAATCATTTGCATTTCATTTTGATCGGTCAGTTTTCATTAAAAGTGCTCCTGGCATCTCAGATGTAGCTTTGACTTACAATTAAAAGTTAAGTACTTAATAATACCAGATGTGTATCAGTGTAGAGCCTAAAAATACAGAGACTTATTTTCTCTGTCTTCCTCTCAGTTGTGACCACAATTCACTTCAAAGAACCACTGATTTGCGTCTCTTGGCATTAACACTTGGCGCGTGGACCATTTGAATGTGTTGACCAATTGAATTTGGGTGTGTAGAGGGCAAAACATGAGGCTGATCCATGTGCACACAATTTCAGGTGGACTGTTCAAGAGAACATTGAGTACTGGTGTGCATAGGCATGGTTTCATAAATATGATTAATTCTTTTTTAGGGCAAGCCATTTACGGTTTTTGGGTGTACATGTGCTTTTAGTATGGATCCTGCACAATGTTTTATAAATGAGACGCAGAACAGGAGGATCCTGCTTTCAGTGGCTTCAGCAAGGAAACACGACCGCTTCCTTATGAGCTCTCAGTCTTGATTGGCTTAAGTGGGCTGGGATTTCAGAACATGTTTTTTTTTCCCTTTTTTCTGCCTAAACAGTAAGAGAGAGGGTGAGACATGGTTTGCGTACCAAGCACTCTATAATACTGACAACTATTGGAACTGTTCAACACTTTTGATAAGAATATATCACTTACACAAGCATTAATAAGTCCAAATTGTATTCATAAATTGCACTTGTGAACATGCATAAGCAGTGATAGAAAAATCATTTGAGATTAAAACTCTTTGGTCCATCAGCTGGTAACATTTTTATTTTCAGGCCCCAATTCCAAATCAGTGAAATACCTCTGGCACAAAATATTTAAATTAGGACAACTATGTAAAGAAATTACCAGCACAAGATTTGTGGAATGTTTAGATGAATATTTTATGTTTCTTAATCTATTTCTTTGTAGTGCACTTTATTTTCCATCTGCCAGCAGATGCATGGTTTTGCAAACCATGGCTGTAAATACAGTGCAGCTTCCTCACTTAATCTAATGCATGTTAATAGCTATGCACAGCTATAGGAATACAGAATAAAAAAGACAGGCTACCATGCCTTCTTTTATAACTTGCTTACTTCAGACATTAGTAAGAGTAAGGCATTATCATTTTTTTTTAATTTTAATAACAGCTGGTCTAATATTACTGAAAGTTTTGTTATTGTACTTGAACAGAGTATCACGTTTGCTTTAGTTGATTTCTCATATTTTTTCATGTTTTTCTTCAGCTGAATTCACATTCTCCCTTGGATGATGCCATTGAGGAGGAGTATGATGATATTCCGGTATGTTCACAACAGACTGGGGGCAATGTTTAAAATTATTCACATGTTCTTAATTAACTGAGCATTATTATAGCAGTGAAAGGGTTGCTATACATCTGCCTTTTTGTAAATGCAAACTGAAATTGAATATTGCAGATAGAAAGTTTGGTTTATCTTTTTAGACTCTAGCCTCATAAGACGCTTCATCAGTGGATGAATCAACAATAGCCAGTGATATAGTGGACAGTGGAGAGCCAGCAGCAACAACAAAGGTGACACTACTACATTTTAACATTAGCTTGTTATTTGGTTTTCACGAGTTTTCCACAATATGGATAACATCAGTGTTATCATTTGGCATCATTAATAAAAACATCATTACAAGTACTACTTTATCGATTTTTATGATGCTATTCAGAAATAAACTTTTAATGTAGATTTTTTTATTTCCATAATGTTATTATCCGTGATGAGGATTGAAGCATGATTTATCATTATGGTAGTGAATGGAATTTGTCATAAATCATGCCCCCAAAACACCACTATCTCTAACATCCTTTTCAAATGAACCAGTGTTACTTTTAAAGGTCTGTATTGCCTATTGTTTTATACAAGGTCAAAAATGCTTGTGAGGCTGTTATTTATACTTACTAGAATGCTTTTTTCCTTTTGTTTCTCAGACAAGAGCTCCTGTCACGTGTTCATCATCATCATCAGCTTGTCAGAATTCTGAGGATTTGTCAGCTGATGACTCAAAAAGGAAGTCGTTAAGACAGAGAAAGGTATTTTCCTGCAGTTTAAGTAAGGCTGTAACAGTTTACACAAGTCACACTTTGGCACGTACCTTAACACAGGGATCACAGTTAAGAATGAGTTTGGTTCACTAATTTTTAACTGACAGTAGTGCAGTTAGTCTTTTTGACCTACTTCAAAATAAGATTTTTCAAATTTGATTTAAAAGACAATAAGACAAAGCAAAAATTTTAAAAATGTTCGATTAAATAAGTTGCCTTTTATGTACAATGACAAGAGCAAGCAAATGACTACAGATTATAGAGGTTGATACCAGACTTAGCTAAAACCATGGAAAATAGAAATGATTTAAGCCCACCAGACTATGATGTCTACATCATGTTGGTGCAGTATGAACACCTGTACTGGTGCACCGTGAGTCATAACAGTAGTGTACAATTTGATGGGCGAATTACCACTCTTTTATTTAAATTTCAGTAAATGTACCTTGTTTTGATATATACAGCTAAAAGAGAGAAAGTTGATGTAATAAAAGTGCAGTCCATCAACACAGCTCAATAACCTTTGCTTTTTTTATCCTCGAAGGCCCCTACATATAAGGAAAAATCCTCTGATGAATCTGATCACACAAACTATGACGATTCAGACTATGCTCCGGATTTTGAAGGAAGTTCCTCAGAGCCTGATGAGGACACAGAACTCCATCCAGTTGCAAAAAAGCCTCTTCTCTCTCTGCGATATCCCTCTTTATTGTCAGCAAGCCAAGCCATTGATTCCGAAACTTCTGCAAAAAAAAACACCAGAGACAGCCCTAAGAAAAGAGAAACTCCAACACTCCAAGGAAGAGAGAGAGCTCATCTCCTTGTTCCGAGAAGAGCAGCTCGAGCACTCCAAAGAAAAGCAGAGTCATCAAAGTATTACCTCCCTCAAAGTCTGAAACTCGTCGAGTGTATAACAAAAGAAACTACTGTCTCTATTGCCTCAAGCCCTCTTCAAAAATTGCACGACACCTGGAAGCTGTGCATGGAAATGTAGAAGACGTTGCCAGAGCGTTTATGTATCCAAAGAACTCAGAAGAGAGACACGATGCTTTAAATATTCTGAGACGGTGTGGAAACTTTGCCTATAATGCTCTTGTTGTAAGTAAGGGAGCTGGAGAGCTCCAAGCCTGCTACAGACCTTGAAAAGCCAGATCTGCTTTTGACTTTATTCATTGTTTACATTGTCAAGGACTCTATGCCAAGAGGACTTTGTGGAAGCACATTAAAATCTGTCCAGCACAGAAGGAAACTGATGATTAATCCAGGACGGGGAAGCAGCGAGTATGATCCAAATGTGCCCTTAAAACTACTGTAGTTCGTGAGATTAGTGAGGGCTTGAAGAGTGTGATTTCCTGCATGAGCTATGATGAGGTCACTCGGACGATCCAAAATGACAAACTTCTATTGCAGTTTGGATAACACCTCTTTGATCTAAATGGATCAAGAAAGAACAGACATGACTTAATAAGACAAAGACTTCGAGAACTTGGGTGACTATTAGTAGTTGCTCAGAAGAAAACTCCCATCTGGAAAACAGAGGAACTCATCTATCCATCAAACTTCAACAGTGTGATATCTGCAGTAAGAGTTGGCTGGGCACAACCCAGAGAACAACACATTTCGCAAACCTTCCTTAGCCCTAAAAGTTGGCCACAGTCTGGATGTACTTTGTGAGCTAGTAGAGACTGATAATTTGTCCACAGTTGACAGGGACTACAGCCTGGTGGAATATACTCGCGAATTCAAGACCATTAAAAGTTCCAGATGGAAGGCTCTGATTACCAGAGGCGCAACAACCACTATGAAAGAGTTGAAGTGGAATGCACCACCTATTTTACCTTTCACTGAAGACGTCAAATGTTTGGACTCTCACATGGAGAAGGTTAAAGATGCCGCTGAAAGAATGCTGAAACTCTCTCCCTCTGCAAACAGCTATGCAACACTTGCCAAAGTGACGCTGGCACAGGTGATCATTTTCAACAGAAGAAGAGAAGGAGAGGTGTCAAGAGTGGAGTTGGCCACCTTTATAGCAAGGAACAAGTCAGAACTCAACAAGGACATGGCAGCCTGTCTCACCCCTCTTGAGACCAAGATGTGTGGTTTCTTTATCAGAGTAGAAATCAGGGGAAAACAAGGAAGAGAAGTCCCCGTGCTCCTAAAGCCATCAATGGTCTCAGTGATGGAGCTCCTAGCTCAAACTCGTGAGATGTGTGGAGTCCTCAAAGAGAACATTTACATGTTTGCTTGACCAGGAGTCTTATCTGCTTACAGAGGGGGGAATGCATCCAAAAGTTTGCAAGAGAGAGTGGTGCTAAAAATCCACAGGCCTTAACGTCAACAAGGCTCCGGAAGCACATAGCAACAATGTCTCAGGTACTCAACCTTCAAGAAAATGAATCAGACCAGCTTGCAGACTTTCTGGGTCATGACATTTGCGTGCACAGGCAGTATTACCGCCTGCCACAGGGAACACTACAGCTCGCCAAAATGAGCAAAGTGCTTTTGGCAGTGGAGAAGGGGACCCTCTCACAGTATAAAGGTCAAGCCCTTGACAACATTGAGATTGACCCTGAAGGTTATTAAGTGTGATTTTTATTTAAAAAAATTTTAAGTTTAGTTGTAAGCCATGGCTATTGTCTCATGAGAAATGCATCATCACTACTCTTTACCTGTAAGGTACTCTTTGTGCTGTATTTGGTTATTTAAGTATCGTGATGAAGAACCGTAACAACCTGTTTCACATTGGAGAAATGCAAATGTAGTCCGTCACGTATTGTTTACATATTTTCCTTCATAGGCAATGTGTATAATCATGTTATGTATAACATTAATATTCAAAATTACTTTGTGTAAATGTGTAACTTAAGTAATGGAGGAAGTCCATTCCAAGTTTTTGCCTTAAGGCTAATATTTCTAAGGTTTCTCTTTTTTACTTTTCATTCATTTTCACTTCAGAAAAAGTTGATTGCTCACAAGAACAAGATGTATCAAGTGATGAGGATGAGCCTGCCAATGTCAACTCAGCCCCAGAGACCACAGTTGAAGACGACCATGAGGCAGAGACGACATCTCCGCTTCTGTCCACTCCTTCCGATTCCACTCTCAATCAAGGTAAAAATAAGATAGGATTCATTTTTTGTACTAAGTGACAGTAATGTATCCAGTAAAGCCCAGAAATTGGGTATGATGACAGAATCTGCACTGTAGTCAGTCAGTACATGCTGTAGCCATCCTACAGTAGGTTGTAGTTTTGGATAATTAGTAAAAGTAGTTAACAAACCTCATCCATACTATACTCAGATTAGTTCAAATTAATTTACATGTAAGTTAAACTAACAGACGATGCCGCCTTTTTGGGAGTGTTTAAAAATTAAAAACTAGAGTAGTAAAACCTACTATTCATAGTCTTCCATTATTTGTCACTTGACCCTCTTGTCCTTGCACATTTAACATTGGTACTGACAGAAAGGTAACTTGACATCCCCTTTTCTCTTTTTTTACCGACATTTCAGAGACACTGCTTAGCAGAGACAAGTCCAAACATAAGTGGGATGACACTAAGGTACGTGCTGTTGAAAGACACGTGATGCGCTTCATACACGCTTGCAAGGTACCACAAATGATCGATTGTCTTCGGTGTATCAACGCAAAGCCCCACGCACTGAGAGACCGCAACTGGACTGGCGTAAAAAGTTATGTCAGAAATCGAATCACTGCCTTGAAGAGAAAGTCTTGTGCTAAACAATAAGAATAGTTTTTGTTGCTTTTATGCTCATTGTTAACTTCATATTTCCCTTTTTGAAAGAAATAGACTCAGCTTGTTACTTAGCTAAGGGACAAAATGTTAAACTCTTCTGTTACAATGTACCCTGGTAAAGTATACTTGTTTGATGTATACTGTTAGTTGAAGCATACCTGTTATCTGAACCTATTTCTGTTTACAAAATAGTGGCACTTTGAAAGTGACCATTCCTATTATTTAAATGGCCAATTGTGGAGCTAGAAACATTAGTATGTTTCTGTGCTAGAAACATTATTATGTTTCTAGCACAGAAATTGTCGCTCTGAGCTTTGTAGTCAACTATGTTTGCTGACTGCACTGTCCAGCTGCCACGTTCTTGACTCCTATGGAAAATCTGTAATTTTAGAGGAATTCCCATTTCCTCTGTTGGGCTCTTGTACATGATGTTCATGCATTGTGTTAGTAAAACACATTTTGACAGCATACCTTTGTTTGTTGGGTGATGTTTATTTTCATGCAGATTTGATTATTGTGCCAATGTGGCTAACATATTCAGTCCAAATATTATTTAGAACAAAGTGTTTCCTATAGAATTTTATTAAAACCCAACTGTTGTGGCTAGGCACAGAGGTAGTCCTGTCAACATAAAACTTGGCCATTAGTTTAGCCATCGTCCTTCGGTTGTTTTGGTTTATATTGAAAAAGTTAAATAAGAGTAAGTTAAGGCATTTTCTTTAGAGCTGTCAAAAGCTACTCAGGAGCAGTGGTGATACTGAATTTGTGTGGGTTGAATATTCTCTTTTCTGTTATCTGACCGCGTTTACTTCCTCACATGTGTGAAGCACATTCAGATGTTCTGCAGTCCGATGAGCTGCTTTCGTCTCTGCAGGCTGCTCTGTTCCTGCTTTAACCTCACTTCACGTCCAGGTTGAATATTCTCATAACTAAACACAGCAACAATACATGTTGAAATACTTTTATAGACTTTTGTCCCCAAAAGAATTTGAGGCACCTAAAAGTGACTTTTATGAGTTTGTGTATCTGTGTACAGCTGAAGTCCCCAAAATTGACATTAAAATTATTTGTCCTCAATCTCAAGGGCAAAATTCTAGTTGGACAAAAGTTGTTTGAAACTAAAATCCCAGGAGATTTTCACAATCTGGGTATTAGCAGGGATACGTTCTACCTAAAAGTAGGGTGTTTTAGTGGGGGCCCCCAAAGAGGACATAAGTGAGTATATGTGTGTGTTGTCAGTGTGTGTGTTGTCACAGTGTGTGTGTGTGTTGTGAGTGTGTGTGCGTGTTGTCAGTGTGTGTGTGTGTTGTCAGTGTGTGTGTGTTGTCCGTGTGTTGTCAGTGTGTTGTCAGTGTGTGTGTGTGTTGTCAGTGGGTGTGTGTGTGTGTTGTCTGTGTGTGTGTGTTGTCCGTGTTGTCAGTGTGTGTGTGTGTTGTCCGTGTGTTGTCAGTGTGTGTGTGTGTTGTCAGTGTGTTGTCAGTGTGTGTGCGTGTTGTCAGTGTGTGTGTGTGTTGTCAGTGTGTGTGTGTGTTGTCAGTGTGTTGTCAGTGTGTGTGTGTTGTGTGTGTGTTGTCAGTGTGTGTGCGTGTTGACAGTGTGTTGACAGTGTGTGTGCGTGTCGGGTCAGGACTTGTTGTTATTGTTTGTTCTTGTCTCGTGGTCAGTGCTGTAGCTGAGTCATTGTCCGCTCATGTTATTCCTGTTTCCTGTGAACTTGTGCGGAGGTTCTGACCCAGTGCATCATGGGTAGCTGTTTGTTCTGTGGAAGGCTGAAGGCTTGGACACGCTTTGTTCCTCAAACAGAACCTCTGTGTCTCATCAGCACCAGGCCATCCTTGTGTAACGGTACGTCTGTGTGCTCGTCACCACTGTTCTTTTCCGTCCATCGGCGTTATCAGTGACTAAAGAGCAACAGAGTGATGAATGCAACATATAATTAATAATACATCTTTTTCTGTGGCCAGCATTACGTCACTGCAGGGTCAGTTTATTATTGCGAGCACTGGAGGTCACATCATGAGTGGGCTGGCATTTACACCTGATTGTTCATTCACTGGGTGTCTGTCTGAGCAGGACACGGGATGTTCGGCCGAGCACAAACACTCTGGATCGATATCTCCCCTCTCGTAATGGGACGGTTGGCACTGGGGTCTGGCAGAGCAACTCTTCATGAACTCTTTTTGTTCTTTTTCAGCAACACACTGCAAACGCCTGCAGGCAGAGTTCATATATGGTGTTTATTTGTGTGTTAACCCTCTAGGCGCCAGAGTTTATTCAGGAAAAGATTCCGTTTGGATTTAAAGATTTCAAAAGGCTGTAGCTTGGAAGTGGTGAGAGATAAATCCATAGTGTAAATGAGAG
>JAQLOL010000012.1:33135545-33150555 GCA_029783665.1 Naso thynnoides | reverse complement strand
ATCATTTAACAAAAAAAAAAAAAAGGAAAAAAGAAAAAAAAAGTAAATTTAATGATTTTTTTTGTTTGAAGTTAATATAAAGCAATCTGACGTAAACTGGATTAGAAACATCAGTACTGCCACACAGAGCCTAAATCCATCAAATATAATGTATCATAACATAAACCTTACTAGATAAAACACTTCTAGAGAGTTAAGTGAGCAGAGGGTCAAAACAGAATAAACAAAAAGGACTGGCAGGTGCGGTGTGGTGTAGTGTGGTGAACTTAGACTCACCTTAAATGACTCAAACTTTCATGATGTGGGCTGTGTTGGGGAAGTCAGCAGAGGAATGAGAAGGTGCCAAGCTGGTTGGGGAGGTGGGGGGGCTGGATGTGCATTGAGCTAGAATGAGGTCGGGGAAGGCAGGAGGAGGCAGGAAAGAAGTGAAAAAAACAACAAGAAGAGAATAAATCAAAGGGCTCAGTATGGTGAGGTTAGTAAGTGAAGATGAGGGACTGCTGTGCATTCAGATGTGACTGTGGAGCATACAACACTAGCGCTTACATTAGAAAAATTTGGTGCCGGACAAAGTGTCCTGGAAGATTTCAATTTTTCCAGATAAATTGTAGAAATTCTAGTCAAAATTTTATTGAGATTTAAAAAACATGTTGGGCAGCCTTGATTATGAATGACATTAACAAAGCACCCAGATTTAGCCTTTGATATTCTTTATTGAAAACATAATAAATAATAAAAAGTAGCATCAACAGCAGGTTAAAGGGCCTTGACTGGAAATGGCAAAAGAAGACACTGTGCACATCAAAAGCATGCAAAGCAACAAAATGAATATTATTCAACATATAGCCTAAGCGTTTTACTGAAAATATTTAAATGTAACCCCCTAATCATTAACATTTTCATGAGTAACTGTAATTTAATTACACATTCTTTCTCAGTTACCAGACTTTGACTGGATATTTTAACTGGCGAGATTCACATAAGCCAGACTTGAACAGATTTTTCCGGTCAAAGTCTGGTAATTACCAGACAGCTTAAGCTCTGGCACATACACACACACACACACAAAAGGTCAAAAGTCTGGTTACATTCCCTAGAGTCAATGTCGGCACTGCTCACTGCCACAAGTGCAACAAGTCAATGATGAAAAGAAGCCATTAGCCAACCGATTGTTAAGGTATATATATGGTAATGTTAATCAATATCATTTAATCATTAGAATTGCTTGTGGTCAGAGCTCAGTGCTCTTCTTGACACCCAGTACAGACTGACTGAGAAGTCCCTTTAGGATAACAGAAACATTTGAGTAACATCGCAGTTGCAGCAGAAGAGTTGGTAAGCTACTCACCTATGATGACCCAACCCAGGTAAACACACTGGGTAATTTACCTGCCTTCTTTCTGAGGATATGATGATCAGGATAGCGGATATTTTTGAAAATACGGTGGGTTAAAAATACTTAATATGCATTTGTTTTGATTTGGTTTTGAAACACAGGGAAGTGTTGAGAGCCTCATTGCATTTGTGATGCTAATATTATTCTAAAGTACTGACATGGTTGGGCTACCCAGGAGCCAGATGTTTTCCTTCAGATACCTAAAACATCACAGTAGTACTCTGCATTTTAAGTGTTTAAAATTTTCATTGTCACAATCTAATTTGTAATAGTGATTTGTTCAAAAGCATGCCATTTCAGGATGTGGGACTGTGAAGCAGTGTTAATCCTGTTCTTTCTTCCTTTGTTTTTTCAACACTTAAAAAAATAAATTTATATTATGTTGTTACGGACTCAGTAAACCTAACTGGCTGCGTCAGCTGTGCTCTTGCTTGGTTGAACGTTCAACGTTTACATTATCACAACCTTTATCAGAGGTACCCGAACAGTGTTGCTTTCATTTAAGTGAATGGATGCTGAAGCCGAAACTCTTTCTTCTTTCACCTAACGTACTTCATTAACTGCAGCCACGTCCTCTTGTGTTTCTCATGGCTAGGAAACCGAGAGAATAAAAGTTAGGTTGTTCTCTTTTTAGTCAGATCTGTTTAAACATGGGACACAGCACTGCCGCATATTGACATTACTGGGCTTGGACCCGCTGCGGCATATTGACATTACTGGGCTCGGACCCGCATATGGTATTTTGAAACAGTGTTACGTCACAACTTGAAGACCGGATACTTATTGTAGTTTATCTTTAATTTGAAACAGAAGGAAATTTGTTTTGGAGTACATTCGGTTTTAGTTTTACAAAAAAGAAGAGAGTCAGAGTTACATAAAGCTGAAAAAATAAGCACATTTAGCAAAGAGCTTTAACTTATTCAAGCCTCAAGTCTTTATTGGATCCACTGTGTTAACGATCTGTCTAGTTTGGCACTGACTCATCAGGCGAGGACAGAATACGAAGTGTGCCCACACAAGATACTGAGCCCCTAATAGCTCCCAGTGTCTTCATTGTTGGCGCCTGTTAAGATAAAATTTCTACAGTGTAAATCCTTTAGTGTTTAGAGTTCATTAAGAGAAAAAAATGTTGTTTTTTTCTTCTTTTTTCCTCTCTTACTCTAATTACAACTTAGCTGTTATTTTTACAGTTTACTTTTACATTATTCCTACCTAAGATGAGCCTGGAATATACAGTCTAAAGGAAATACAGTCATAGCTTGGGGTAACAGGGTACTATAAGGAGACAAAAGCAACCTCTGTGTTTTTAATGGACTATGTTTACTTCAATGCCTGCTTAGACTCATGCGGCTCAGTTGTGTGGATCTTGCACAGATATGCACAGCCTTTGTACAAATTACCTAGCTATTCTGTAGAAATCTATGTTTTTTTAGGTACATTATCTTGGAGACCGTTGTCACCATTAAAGCTGTAATCCTTTTAGTTTTGGTTAATTTGGCAACACCTCACGCGACTGATAGCAAAAGAATCTGCAGTTTAATACTACAGCAAATCCCTAAGCACTTACTTGTCAGAAATTTATCAGAGAAGTAACTTGCTTCATCTGCTGGGCTAAAAAAATTGTTACCGTTGCTTGTTCCATGTTATGTGATCACAGAGTTGTTAGTGGGCAGTTTTTGGTTGAGGGTTAGTAACGTGGTGATGGCGTCTGTGGCAACGTGTAAAGAGTCCTCACCAGAGAGAAGGCGGCTGCGACGAGACGCCTCAGCAGCCAGAGCACAGGAGATCTCAATGCGCTTCTCCTGCTCCTGCAACTGCTGCTGGGAACTGACTGCAGCTCCACCCTCCACTGGGCCGTCCAGAAGAGGAATCATATTCTGCAAGCTGACAGTGGGTGGATAAAAGGTGAGACAAAGACCAAAAAAAGGAGGAAAATGGAGATTTTGTTATTCATGCATTATGACTATGTAATGCAACAACTTGTATTCTATGTTATTATTTAAAATTTAAAATTGTATCTGACCTCATATTACCAGCAAGTGGTTCCCTTGATAAAATAAGCAGTAATAAAGAAAATTGACTGTTAGATTTTGTTGTACTGGACTTGAGTCAGGATGATACTTATGAGTTAATTAAAACAAGAGTGGTCTTTGTGACAGTGTTGCTGACCTCTTTCTGAAGTTAAGAGAGTAATGGACAATGTACCCATCCTGCTTTCATAAAGCATGTGAATTTTATTTACTAATGGTAGGCATCTTCCTTAAACCAATTGTGTTTTGATTGTCATGTCGATCTGAGATGCCACAGGGGAGTATTATCATTATGAAATCAGTTGTCAGTCAAAGTGCGAGAGTGCCCAGTATTTAAGTGTTTCTAATTACACGCAGCTTACTCATCTTGAAGTTGATTAAGAATAATATAGCCTGTATAAATAATTGTATAGTAATAATATATTAATTGCCATTGCATTTAAACAATACAGAAAAAGCTGCACCCCATTTTCTATTTTCTCGTATGAGAATGTATTGTGTGTGTACGAGATTTAAAAAAACAAAAAACAAACTCTCACTTGCCCTTCAGAGCTTCGTACAAAGGTCTTAAGAGTACAGAAAACAAATTTGGTTGGTCTGATAAATTCTGTTTAACAATCTGCTTTTATTCAAGGGGTTTAACAAAAATATTGCTGAGACTGTTCGGGAATCATAACCATTTTTTCTAAACATCCCGCCTTAATAGGCTCAATGGTATTTAGACAAACTAGCATAATTTTAAAAATTATTTTTAAAACTAATGCTTTGCAGTCAATGACTGGCACCCATGGACATCACCAAATACTGTGTTTCCTCCCTTGAGATGCTTTTTCATGCCTTTACTGCAGCCTCATTTAGTTGCTGCTTGTTGGGTCTTTCTGGCTGCTTGGCTGTGATCAAGTGACTGACTTGGCTATTAAAGAATATTCCATTTCTTTGGCTTGTATGTATTATTTTATCATCTGAATCGGAACAAAGCAAATGAGCTATGGGTGTGAAAACACCCTAAATTATCTTTGACTCAAAACTCACTTTGATTTGGCAATCAGGGTTTTGATCCGCTCCAGTTTCTTCTGTTTCTCCTTCTGTTCTTCAGGGCTCAGAGGAGTGTTGTCCTCCAAATCCAGGTAGCGCTCTGGGATCAGAACCTTGTCAGGAGCCATCAGCTGCAACAAACATAGTGCAAATAAATGAACATGGATCCACACACAGAGAGACACATAGCTATAACCTTTCTACAGGTAATCTACTTCACTGTATTTCAAATTCCATCTGTAACAGAGTGAAAACAAATGTCGGATGAAAAAGTTCTGACATAATATGTTCAAATGGAACAGAGGACTGGGAGAGGAACTGCTAAGGTTTTTGTTATTCCATGTCCAGGGTGAATACACTTTGCACTCAGCTGACACTCTGAAATGTATGCGGTCTTCATGTTTACATTGACTGGCTGAGTGTCAGGTAGGCTTGGGATGTGTGCTCCTTGGTTGGGGTTTATTTAAACTTAATTTAAACATTCAAACCAGCAGTGTTTTTGTACTTGTGCTTGTAGTGAAGTCCAACTATTCCACTAACAGAAATGCTACAAAAGTAACTTAAATCTCACTCCTCTAAAATCATAAGTCATAAATAAACATTTGATAACCGCTGTCTCACTGTCACATTCCCCCTAGAGCACAGCGGAGCAGGCCGGACTGTTTGGAAACTAACTGACGAACTGATCATCATCTCTTGTAGAAATTCAGAGTCCGATCAAACAGTATTAAAAAATGAATACTGTGCATTGATCAGCACGTATGATTTCAGTTTTCACACAGGTGTTGCTGGTCAAATCGCTGGAGTGAACACAACTGTGTGGCACGCACTGTGCGCTCTGCTGAGCGCACATCACGTCATCACTTCACCCAGTGTGTTGTCACCACCTGCACATATGGACTGTTTCAATGATCAAAACCTAAATAGAAAGCCAGTGACAGCTCACACACAATCATCACACTACATATCCTCATCATGAGTCGCCATCTTAATTCAGGCCAAATTCACTGTAACAAAACTTCAATAAATACATAAAACGTGTTAACGTATCAAACTTGCATGTTAAAATGATATTACAGGGCGAGCAGTATCATCAGAGCATCAGTTGAATGATCTTACCTCTCTGCTGATGTCCAGGTCATAGTATTCTGGTTCAACCTGTATACGTCTCAGGCGAGCAATTTCCTCCTGAGGTGACTCCTGCCCCTGGCCTCGAACTGCTGCTTCCAAGTCTTTGATGTCAATCTCATGAGCTGTCAGCCGCCTACGAACCTGACCAGACACACACAGACATAAACACATGGAGATATGTACACAAGACAGAATCTTATGATCCACAATCTCAAGGATGACAAAACCTGTTCAAAGTAATTTTAGTTGGGATAGCTCATTTTCCCACTTCCAATTTAGACCATTGAACTTCCTTATTATGTCACTGCTATCTGACCTGTGAACTCTCCTTAACCTGTTGCAATTTTTCTCATTTGTGAAGATTCACACAAGGATCGTAACACAAACAGACTGTTACATACTGTATATGTATATGCAAAATCAGTGGAATATCTCTAATAGTAGTAATAGTACTTGATATGCAAATAAATAGGTATTGCACAGTCAGTGTATGAACTAACGAGAGTTCCTTTTTTTTATGGCACATGGTTAAACACTGTTCAGGAGTCTGGAGGTGCGGGTTGTAATAGACCTGGGTGCTACCAAATGTACATTAGCAAAAATTTACCTTAATATAAAAAAATTAACTTATTTTCTGCGCTTGCCCAGAAAGTTAATAAAAAAGAAAGCATGTCATTTAGAAAGTATGTCAAGGTAGTTTGATACAGGCGCACGGTGCATTCAGTTTCAGGAGGATTTTTATTTTTCAATTATAATTTTGTACACTGCAGACAGTATTTAAGATGGCTTTGATTAGACTTTAGGCATTCAAAACGGACGGTTGTCTCACCTCGTTAAATTTCATGTACACACACACACACACACACACACTAGGGCATAGGCAACTGCGTAGGGCATGCAGAATTCAATGCAGGAGCATAAACAGGCTTTAGGGTGCAGGAAAGTCATACTAAAGATGAAAACAGTGTATAGAGAGTTGACAGTTCTGTCATATGGTCACAATTTACTCTACTGGTGATTAAGGGCCCTATTTTGACAACCTGTGGTGCAAGTCTGAAGCGCACAGTGCCAGTTCAGTTGAGGTGTGTCCAAGTCCCCTTTGCTGTTTAGATGGTGCATGATGTGGGTACAACATGAGGCACAAAGTGCAAAGGGGATGAATTTATTCCTTTAATTAATAGGTGTGTTCTGGGCACAACACAGAATAAACCAATCAGTGTGTTGCCTCTTATCCCCTTGAAGAGAAAGGTGTGCACTGATGAAGGCGCATTGCTATTTTGAAGAAGGAGACCATCGGTCAGAGATGTGTGTGTTTATACTCAAGGGGACGTGGGAGGTAAAAGCGCACAAGCAGATCTTCTATAGAAATATCAGTCATTCAACAAAATTTACGCGCCTTTTGACCACGCCTGTGTGCATCTATCCAAATAGTGTGCCCTATAAATAGCAGAACACTGCGCCAGACTTCAGATGTGGTTTTTGTTTGTCAACAGGGCAAACGCTTTCTGGTGCCACAAGATATCTGTACACCAACAATGCGCCTGACCAAACCTCCTTTTAAAACTAACACTCCCATCAGGGCACAGATGAGTGTGAGTACATTTGCTATTTAGACGGCGTTTGTTCTGGGCCTGAAAATGACAACTGCGTCAGGTGGAAATGTTTGGCCCTAAATGTTTGACAAGGATCATTACATGTCCTGATCGTACCACTTTGTAGCTGGCTGGTGACTGGCCACCTGAGATGTTTAGACTTCGCCTCTTGTCTCGCATGGAGCTGCTCTGGTTACGGCGGATTCGCTCATTCTGCTCCTCCACGCTCATCTTTGATTTCATTTCTGCGGCAAAGACAGCACTCTTTGGACGTTCCTGTGACAGAGATGTGGCACAAAAAAAAAAAAAACCCAACAGATTTCAGTCTGAGTCTTATTGGAACTTAGTAATGTCTTTCACGCAGTTAATTTTAAAATACTACTAGAAAACAAAGTTGGACTGTAAAGCAATACGGTTCAAATCCAATTTTAAGAACAGAGGCTATTTTGACTTGTCAAGTGCAGGTCGGGGAAAATCTACATGTAGTACAGAATTATTTAGAGAATGAAATTAGGATTAAATATAGAATTAGTTAAATATTATTGAAATGTTGTAAAACTGAACAACATGTCTGTGTTCATGACATAATCCAGAAGTGTTTAAAGTTGTGTCGTACAGCTCTGTGTTTCCACACAGCAATATTTTGATCGCCATGTTTGAATCAGGCCATCATGACGCTGGAAGAATGTCATCGCCAATTGACTGCAGAGTAGTCACATGCATAGAGATCCCTTGATTTATAGAGAGATTACTAGTATCAGTATAAAATAAATATTTGCATATAGTTTGCGTATTACTATATACCTTTACTATTCCCTTCATATATTTTTACTATTATAGTTTTGCTTTTCTTCTCTGGCCCTGTTCCCACCTGGTATCATCATCTGTCCTGAGTGATCCGATCACAAGTGGACAGCTGTAAGT
Organism: Naso thynnoides; assembly: GCA_029783665.1. NCBI lineage: Eukaryota > Metazoa > Chordata > Actinopteri > Acanthuriformes > Acanthuridae > Naso > Naso thynnoides. The sequence goes on along the minus strand of JAQLOL010000012.1, from coordinate 33,142,447 downwards.
ACAGGTGGGAATGCACCCAAGATGCATTGAGGACACACTGAGATCTGTTCACTCAAACCACATTTGGAGGTGGTCACATGTGGCCACATTCTTTCAGCAGTGGAAACAGCAACCTGTCCTGGGCCACACTGAAGGACCGCCTACTCATTTTGTGTAGGACGAAGTATGTACTCATTTGTGCATCAATGATGTCATATCAATTAAAGTGGGAAACAAGTACAGGGACACTCCAGCTTACAGTTATGTTAGGTTGTCCAATTACTTTTGAGCCTCTGAAAATCTATAGTAAACATTTTGGTTTTGTTCTAGATGTTCTTTCATATGAATATTCCAAATATCTGCACATCAGTGGCTCAACCCCCTCAGCTACCTGAAGACATGTTTTCATGTATCTAGTTTTATCATTTGTTTGGTGTTATTCAGAATGTTGTATGGCTCTTTCTATCTTGTAATTATCTGTTGTGAACAGTTAGGTAAGCACGCCCTTAATCAAAGTCCTTAGACTACAAATGAGAATTGGGACAGACCCATGGTCCCTGCTTGATCAAAGGGTTCCAGGTTACACTAGAAAAAAGGTCCTTGCTCAGTTTGATTTGACACAATGTTTTGTTTTTTGTTTTGTTAAAACTTGAGGCTACACATCTAAACATTTAAATGTCTACTACAGCATATTAATGACATGCCGTTGAGGTTGACATACCCTTGAAATTCCATTACGCATTTTGTCCTGATACAAGTAAACTTCAGCAGATTCGTCAGCTGGGGACTTTGTCCTAGGAGGAACAATGCCAACTGAAAAGGGACAAAAGGGGTAAATGTGAAACTATACATATGAATACTGACTTAACTTAATGTCACAGTAACATCTCAAAAGGATACATTCTAAACTGGACTGCATATGTTTTCTTTCATCTGTTTGTAACAGATGTATAAAATATGTCATTAGTGTAATCCTGTGCTCCATGCAGTTCTGTGTACCAACCTAAACGGTGACTCTAGTGACATTATCAAATGAAAAGTCAAATTTAGGCTGTTGTACCTTTATTTGTGGTGGATTGTCTGTCCTGGACCTGGTCCTGCATGTCATTGATGTTGCTCTGCTCTCCAAACTTGGCCTGCAAGATAAAGAACTAATGAAAAATGGCATGTAATTAACATTAAACCTAAAGGTTCACAGCTGGTATGAGGTGCAATGAAAAAATTCCAAGACTGTTCCACATTAAAAGAGAAATTCTGTATTTTTCAACCTGGGCCCCTGTGTGTGTTTTTGTGTGTGTGTGACTAATTGGGACAACTATTTTGGAAGTTGGTCTAGTATTGAAGGTGGCCGATGCAGCCGAGAAATGCTCTAGAACAGGATCCTTGGGGCCAAATGGACTGTCAAAGTTCGTCCACCAAAAGGGCTTGTTTTTGCCACTGACCAGTAGCAGATGGATGGTGTAAGTCTCTGACAACAACATGTAAAGCATTTCTCTTACCCCTAGCAATTTGAACACTGCATAGCAGATAGTGGACCTGGTTGTTTTGGAGAACAAAACCACTTTGAGAGTGGGGATGAAACCTTTGACTTTGATGAACGCCTTTAATTACTTGAGTCCAAGCATATGGGTGAGGAGTTCCTACAATTTGAAGAGCAGATGACCAGACTTCGGAACTAAATATGGGTCCACACAGCCCAGAGCAAGTGAAAGGTAAGAAAAACACTTTGTATATTTTTGTCAGACTTACACTATCGATCTGCTGCTGGTTAGGGGAAAAAACAGGCATATTTAGTGGATGAACTTTGACGGTGTGCATTTGCCCCCAACAGATTGCCTCCCGTTCTAGCTCGTTTCTTGGCTACATTGGCCTCCTTCAATACCCAACCAACTTTCAAAATAGTTGTCCCCATCAGTCACACATAAGATATGAATTGGATCAGACCCTTACTTAGAAATGTTACCATTTAAGCACAAGGATTAAATAAAAAATTGGCACTGATCATGTAAGACTAGGTTTTCTGTGTTTATAACAAAGCTGTTGAACACATTCACAAAAATAACAGACCCAGCTTGGTTTTTTAGCCAGTCATGAGTGGGAGTGTGTGGTAGAAATATGTTCCCTTGAGTAAACTGTGTACACTTACTGTCTAGTTAGAGCTGAGAAAGAAAGTGATCACTACAAAGATTCCAGTTCCACCTAATTCATAACAATGTGTGAATGACTTTCACTGCTGCCTCCTGGTGTGACCATGCGCTAACAACTATATCACTACTGAAACACAACAAAAACAGAAATATAGAAAGTTTTACAGATGGTCTGTGTCTGCTGAGAACTCTACGTCAGGAATGAGAACTCATAAGTGCTGCTCTTATTTTTTGGAGAAGGCTTTAGTACTAAAGCACCTAATGCTAATAGAGAGACAAAGACAGATGATCAAAGGTCACAGATGGAGAACAAATGGAAGTTTGGAAAGAGAAAGAAGATGCGGAATTATGTTTTTTTAAAAGATGGCAAGGGACAACAGTTTGGACTGGGTGAAAGCAAGGTAGGACAGGGGTGGAAACACCCAAATACCTGTCTTGTGCGAAAATCTTCACCATCATGGTAACCATCATCGATGCCCAAGCTCCATAACAAGGCAGTGCTGTCAAGGGGCAGGGGGGGAATAGAGGGGGGGAAGGTAGAGGAGGGCTCCAAAGGGTAATAGGTCTTGGGAAGGGGAGGCCTTGGGGGAACACTTTCCTTGATCACCATAAGGGTTAGGAGGGAGGAAGGAAGTAAGGAAGGAGAGAAAAGAGAGGAGAAAGAGAAAGTGCTGTACATCCAGAGGAGTGATAATAGGCCAGGCCAAGTACAGAGAAGAAAGGACTCATGGGAATGATTTCGCATAATGGGCAATTGATTTAATGGTAAGCCATTCAATACAAAACCCCTGATGTGTCAAATGAAATACCTGGCTTGACAGTTCCATTAATTCCTCAGTCCAGAGTCCATGAAAGGTTTTTAAAACAGCCACAGCATTTCATCACAGTTTAGTCATTTTCCACCAACAATACAGTTGTGAGGAGCTAAAGGTTAATTTGGCTATGTTGCATTTTAACAGTATTGCATTGCTAAGGAACCTCTTAGGTCCATATGTGAAGCAGTAAAGGGTAAAGCTTGTCATCTCTTTTTCAGAGCAAACATGTATGAGAGCACTTAATTTAACACATTAAAACTAAGTTGATTGACAGGATACTCTTCTTACCATTTTCTTACTGATGAATTGTTTTATAATGAAAGACTGACATCAATGGGAAAACAGGACTCTTTTACTTTTTTAATATATATAATAGCCTAAGTGACTCCTGAACGTACTGTATCTCTGAGCAAATAACTCCCATTTCGAGACTTATTTCACTAAATCCCCCAAATCTTTACATTAATCAGAGAGAACAATGCCAAGGACTGTTGCTCAGAAAAAAAAAGATCGAGTACACATGTCCAAACCCTCTTTCCCATGTGGATCCCTGACAAAGAATTAAAGCCTTAGCAGTGGCACCTGAAGTGTGAAATATAGATCATTTTGCAAAGCAATTGACAGTGCCAGTGGCTTCACAAAATAGGTGACAAAAAATGTCTGTGCACTTTTTTTTGGTAGGAATTATCATGATCAACTACGGAAGGAGATATCATTTTTTAAAGATAGGTTTGCATGAACATTTGACCCAGGTAATTACTGGGTGAATCAGACAGTATTACAGCACAGATCACTGGGAAAATGCCAAGTCCTCCTGATTGTTAGAGTACATACAAGTATATATGTGTCCAAGCACCATCACTATGATTATATGTTACAGAAGCTGGCTGGTTATGGTGTTTAGTTTAGGGATAGCACTCCAAAAAAACGACTGAAGGAGTGTTAAGATCTAAGCTGTTGCATAAGGACATCTATCTGATGGGAGGCAAAAGAAGCAGGATCTTGGTTGTTCTTGGTTGTTCTGAGGTGAATATGGACTTTTTAGGTGCAAAAAGTGGGGTTAACTAGCTAAATACCTCAAGGGCAGTGTTGGTTTAAGTCTGAGTCTGAATGTTGATTGGGGTATTTGAAGAACTGGCATTGAACTTGGACAAAACTAAAGAGGTCTTCATGCTGTGGCTTTAGCTTGATTTATGCTTTGATCAAATTTTAAGTTTGTTCTGCATTTAATGTTTATGTTTGTTACCTACATCACAAGCTCTAATCTACCTTTCTGAAGTCTTTTGAGGCTATAAAGAGCTGATAAAAAGTGGTTTTACAACCATAGTGATTTATATTTTCTACATGCAGGCTTGTGGCAGCCTCTGTGTGACTTTTGGATCTATACCTAGGCAACTGGTGAAAAGAAGCACTGTTAAAAAGTTGGGAATAGGTTAAGGGCTTAATCTTTACACATTTTAGGGTTGTTTGTGGAATCAGAGAAGGGATATATGACATATTTTTGATTTGGGTTTGTCTCCAGCTTGTTGTGTCTGGGGCTTACCTCCTTGCCCAGCTGTTTTATGGGAGAGACCTGGGAATCCGGCACTGGGGAGAAGGGGCTAAGAGGGCTGGCGAGACTTACTGAGCTCAGGGGACTAGCTGGACTATTGGTGCTAAAGGAGCCTGATGCACCACTGGTCACTGTGCAAGAAGAGAGGAATTTGGGTTGACAGTTACATTCATGAGAATATACATTATGGAGAAAAAACAAATACATTTAAACAAATATTTACTAGCTATTTACCTCTGTGCTTGGCTGTGTTAGTACCTCTGGAGGAGTTATTCTTGTGCAGTCCCTCTAATACATCCTGTACTCTCCAAAACTCTTTCTGGATGTGCCTTTGGACCAGTTTACTCTGAAAAAAGCCGGGAAAGAAAATTATAGCTGCTGTGCAGCATCAGGGCTAGGCATTTTGAGGAAGAGGAGGAAGATGTGGAGGAAGGAAAAAAAGGAAGATGAGTCAAATGGTAAATACATGAGTATCCATGAAGCAGAGCTGTTCAAACCATTAATACTTAAAACTTCTGAATGTAAAGATACCTGTTGGATCACGTGTCTGTACACCACATTATGTTGGTGCAAATGTCAGTACACCAGTTAAGCATCACAAAGGTCACAACCTCTGAGTCCATTAGTAGTTCTTGATCCTGTCAAGCTAGATTGCTTCACATTTTCACTCTAGCAATCAGCAGGACATCACATAGGTAAATTTTTAACCCGGCTCAAAAATTTAGTTAAAAAACCCCCCAAAAACCTCCTTCTGACTTTGTGTACTTCATCAAGACAACAGGTGCCTGTAATTTATTTTCAGAAAAACTTATTGCTTCATGAGTACTGTATTTACAGATGCTCTATTCTCCATTGACTGCAACTTCTTAAATGAGGATACATATCAAATCTTTTTAAAATTCTGTTTTAGAGTTACGATTCTGAAATCTACCACACTTACATACAATGACATTAAAATCTTGTCATTTTTTTCCATAAACACCAGAGATTTATTTGCAGTTATTGTTAACACTTATATTTACAGTAAATCTTTTTTGTATGTACCCTGGGCTAAATTTTTTTAGAATCAAAATCATTTAGATCATTTGTGTAGGACAGTCTGAAGATACAGTGGAGCAAAGTTGGTGTTGATAGAGCAAAAAATGTGAGAGAGGAGAGATTTAATTAGTTTTATGATTTTTGATAAAAACACAGTTGTGGACTTCAAAAGTGTTGCCAGTTACAATTTCTGCTCAAAGAGGGCTACATTTTGTTGCAAGGTGCACAGTTGTAGCACATTCATATGTTTGTCATGAATTTTCAAAGTTTTAAACTTTCCAACCAGCCTTTCTCAATTAGCAGCCCATAGGCTTGATCTGGCCTTTAGAGGAAAATGTCTAGCCATTGCTGATCCAGTGACACAATGTATTAAACTGTCATAATGTGGAATAAAGCCTTTGCAGTTCTACTATATTTCGACCTTGTCCCACACTGTACACTTAAACCTAACTGCTGTTTTGCATGTGTACATGTAAAAGATACTTCACACTCTCTACGTCTTTAACTCATGTGTCTGATGATAAACAACCAATGTAACTGTAATAATTTGTCATTAAAGTTATCACTTGCATGGTCTACATACACATTACTGTACAGCATCTGTTTGTGCATAACAGGAGCATACCTTGAAACTGTGTAGGCCACAAAAATGAATAAATGTTTGCTGTTATAACCCCATAATTAAACTATGAAACAAAATCAAGAAAAAACTTCTTAACTGTAGTCATTGTATAGATGACGCACTTAAAAATTACAGCCAGGGTTTAAGGACAAACTGGAATGATGTCAGTGTAAACAGTGCTGTACCTGCCCTCCAGCATTAAGTTGCTCCCACAGATCTCCATGAATGGCATTGGCCTCATCCTCTAATGCTTCAAACTCCATACGAGTGGTGGTTAAAGCCTGTGAGAAGAAAAAATAAAGACAGCCATACTCTTTTTTTGATTTTTTAATATACAAATTTTTACATAGTAATAATTATTACAAAGTAATAATTTGTGCCTTTCTAATGCCTGCAATTGTGAAAATAAAGTACTGTAGATTCTTTAATGTAAAGCAGGCCATTTCTCATAAAAGTGCTGCATTTCATGACTCCCTGACTTTTTTTAGCAAAGCCTGTAAAGTTAAATTAAATTAGATTGAACTGCCTATTAATACATATTCAATGTAAAATGATAATTGTTCTTTGCAGCAGTGTTTTTTTTTTTTTTTTTAATTTTATCACATACAGAACCCAGGATCTTATGCAATGTCTTACACTTGAAGCCTGGGAGAGTTCCCCTCTTATGTTGATAAGCTGGTTCTGCAGGGTTTCCTTTTTGAACTGCAGCTTTTCCACCACCAAGGGCTGGTGATGGTACAGCTCCATCT
>JAQLOL010000012.1:33118909-33129856 GCA_029783665.1 Naso thynnoides | reverse complement strand
AGCTCCATCTCCTGGTGAGTTGCCATCAGTGCTTCCTCTAGAGTGTCCTGTAATAGGCAAGTGTGGCAAGCAAGAAAAAAAGAAGAGTTTATTGTAAACGAACATTCATTCATTTCCCTAAACATGAACAGTCAAAGAATTTCTGCCGCAAAGTCATGTCTCCTTGAGTCCTTGCGTGGACACTGCATGTAATCTTAACCTGGGATTTGAAAATTTGCTGTGAGCACATCTTTGTATACACAGTTTATGTGTGACACAGTCAGACCACAGTATGACGGATGCTTGCAGCTGTTGTGCTAAGATGTGATAAAAGAGCTAACTAAATAGTTTCATCAAAGCAGCACAAATGTAGTTAGCTGCACAACAAAGAATATGTCTTAAACACACAGTGATATTCTGTAAAGAAAAACTAGATACCTTGTCCATTCTCAGTCTGTGGACAACAGCCTCGTGGTCTTTCAAAATTCGGTTCTGCTCACACAGTCGACCCAAGAGTTTCTGTATCCAAAAGAACACATATATTATATAAAAACCAGGAAAAAAAATTACACATAGCACAAGAATATATTTCTGTGACTACCTCCTTTCAGACAGAGCAAAAAAGTATATGGACACCAGAACATTACACTCATATGTGATTGATGTTGCATGATAGAGATTTGAGGTGATGTCTGTGTGCAAGCCTGTCAAGTTTTAGGAAAATAGAAAAATTATTGCTTTATGAAGCTAGCTTTGTGACCAGGACAGTATTATTTTTAAACAGGAAACAGCCAAACACAGTCTGTTGGTATAAAGTTGGAAGAACACTTTTGTCAAAAATATAACTATATAGACCTAGAGGGCAAATCAAAAAGACAGGGCTGCTTCCATTGGATACTTCTGGCCATGTAGTGTACGTAAAAAAGTTTGAATCGTGCATGCACTGTTTGGTCTCTTACACTGGTTTCAATCTCATTGAGTTTCAGAGTGGGGTGTAACTCTCTGCTGTAGACATCATGGAATGGAGGCACCTGTGCAAACAAAGATTAAACAAATTATCTAAATGATAAGTGACATCCAATCACTATAAAGACCAACGACTCAAATTAGTGGAAAAATGGGTTATTTTCTCTCTAAGGAATGTAAAGCTTCATTTATTCAGAAAGTCATCAGAATCAACATTTGGTTTGATAGCGAGACCATGTAGCTTGTCTCAGCCCCAAAATATAATCATAAAATGAGCTGTTACAGATTTTCCTGCTTGCTGAAATGTTACTTTCTGCAGTGGATGGTGGGTGATGGTTTGTCTAAAAATACTTTATGTATCATCTTGCAGTGGTCAGATGTAAAGGACTCCATGGAGACATTTTATGTTGGCATCCTGTTAATGTACATTGCCTTATCCCTCAACATTACAGAGGTTTTTTGGTTCATGTCTCAGAATAAGACAATAAACTGAAATACATGTTAAGGGACACTGAGCATACGTGGTAATAAATCACTGAAAGGAACTGTAAGGAAACCCAGCCAACCACGCACCACTCCACCATCGTTACACACACAATGGTAACATCAACATTTACAAAGGATCTGTCAGTCTGTGTTTGTAAGAGGACACAATTAAGGAAACAGAATGTGACTAAGGATTATGAAAACAGTGATGTTTAAAACTAATAACTAAAATAGCATCATGTATTGTGAGATGAAAGGGAAAAAGGAAAAATCCAAGAAATTAGTTTAGTGACTTGACTGAGTTAATTAGAATTGCTATGTAAAAATCTGTGTTGTAAGATTTAAGAGGTCAACAAAACTCCTCGTGAAAGGTTCAGGGTTTGGGTTTGTCTTCGTCTTCATCGAACTGGATCAATTGATGAGGCTCCCAAAATATTCTTATGACATTTGTTACTGGCTGGTTTCAGGGATATGGGGTCCAAGATGTCACCTAGTTTTACCTCTCTTTATATGTAGTCTTTATTTTCGTAAACAATAGAGGACACATTTCAAAAAACGTCATCGTACAAAATCAGCACAACAATAACAGTCAGTGTCTATCACAACCACAAACAACAACACATACAGTGAGAAAAAAACCCATACAAACCAAAAACAAACATCAAACAAACAACAGCAACAACAACAACAACAAAAAATGATAATAATTAGGGATGCTCGATATGGACTTTTGTCTTTTGTGTCACCACTCCTAATGACTGTCACTTACAAAATAATCAGTAATTTCTCGTTGAGCCAATCAGCAAACTTCACAAAAACTCTGAATTCATCTAATAAAACATGTCAATTTGCCAAACAAACATCCTTATTAGTAGAATTTATCATACATATTCCATATTATCGGCTCTAACCATCAAACAATTTCTTCACCGGAGCAGTAAACAACAACAATTCATCCTGCATCCCAGGGGGAGGGGAGGTGCGGTTAACTGTATATCATTAGAAAACAAGTTTACAACAAAACTCCTATTTGGGCATAAATCAATGTGGGGTTTATCTGCAAGGGCCTCCACAGATGTATCTCTTGGTAGTGTTTTGTGTCTCTCTGAATTTGAAGCAGATACGGTCTTCAGCTAACAGACTATTTCACACATAGACCACATATCCATTGGTCACTCCAAAAGTTTCCGCTATCTGAGTGGTCGGTTCTTTTTTCTTTTTTTCACTTCTGTGAACCACTGCCTCCAACATCTAAATCCAAACCTGACATGTCCAGCACACCTGGCTTTAAAATGGAATAAGAGATGACACTCTGATTCGTTTAATCCATTTTATGCTCAACTATGATTAATTAAAGGACAAAATCCAAAACCTTTTCTTCTTGCGCCACACTTGCACCCAAATTATATGCTGCCTAAACAGCAAAGTGTGCTTGGACACACATCAAATGAATTAGCTTTGTGCCCTATAGAATACATGTATACATGCACCGTAGATCGCCAAAATAGGGCCCTATGTCACACAGACTAGTGAATCCACGCAACCAAGTGGGAACATAAAGTATGATATTAGCATTAGAAAGAATTCTGGAGAATAACATAAATGCAAATATGTTTGCATATGTCCCCATGAAAATTAAAGAAGAGTTGAGGGAAAGCGAGACAGGCTGGGTAGATGTGTAATACCTGGTCTATTAGTGGTCCATATGGGCCTTTGTCAAGACTTAGAATGAGGACTACATCTGACTATACCAACAGTGACTCAGAACATTTTTAGTTAACCTAAACTCAGGAAGGTAATGCAGAAGAAAGACAAGAGCAGCAACAAGTGTAGCTGCCTGAAGCATGCTTTCATATACAGAGTTTTGCTGTTTAAGATCCACAAAGCTAAATTCTAAGCAAGCTTTCCAAAGAATGAAAAAACACAAGAAAGGAGACTGCATTTGAGGATACAAGAAGAAAGAAATCTCACTGATATTGTTGACACTGACTGTGAAACGCAGTGTTTGAATAATGTAATGGCAAACAATACTGTGTATGCTTTCTTACCTGTTGGTCTAAGTAATCCAGGTTGCGCTGGAGCTGAACGTCTAATATGTCATCCTGAGCCAGCAACAGCAACACAGATGGAAATGACACAAACATTATGTACAGATAGACGGCTCTCAGATAAGACAGCAGCAAAGGAAAGCACCACAACCAATCTGCCAGTCATACTGGAGGTTGACTGTATCAGGGCAATTATCAACTTAAACACCTTCAAGAAAAATAAATAAATGTTTATGGCTGGGCAGTAACAAAACTATTCTAAACTCAGTGCTTATTTAACTTTTCTGGAGTCCCTTTAAAATAAATCTTGTTTTTCTAGGGGGTAGGGGTTGGTCACACACAGGGCTTTTGCTGATAACAGCATTGTTTACAGCAATTTTTTCAGCTTTCTGATTCCTTACTTTTTGCATGAGCAATACATTGCTACTTAACTTATTACTGAATTAGCTTTCAATCACTGGATCATGTATGTATTGCTATCTTTATTCTGTTACAACAAAAGATGCAAACAACACAGGGACCTGCTCATAAAATGTGGCTTCACAGCCCCACTATGGTCAGAAACTTCTGGTCTCCTATATTATGGAACTTTCTGGGACTGCCTTATATTCGTTTGATCATTAGTGAAATGGTTATGGCCAATAGGGGTTATTTTTTCTCTTTGTCACTGTGTTACATTTCACTTGTATGTTAACTCACACACACTCTCACACATGCACAGAAGAATGGTTCCAGTGGCGTGTTGGTGACAGGACAGCAAAGGGGAAAAGAGAAGCAGAATGCTGAGAAACAGTGACCAGACAAAGAGTGATGTGTACTGGATTAGGACACATAGAACAAAGGACAGATGTGTGGGGAAAAAACCCACAGCTGGCTGCAGTTGCAAAGCTATGCATTCCTGTATTAAATGCCGTGTCTTCTGTAGACTGTGCACCTACCACCACAGGAGTGTTGTGTGTGTGACTGTACATGTTAAAAAGTAGATGGGTTTGTATTACAGCACATTTACAGCACATACCGTTGTATTGTGCGTGGAAGGGGATACAGGGTAGTTGTAGTGGTATAATCCTTGGCTTAAGGATCTCCTATTGCCAGGGTAGTCATACTAAAGAAAGGAGGGAAGGTTATAAAGAAAGGAAAAAATGGAGGCAAGTATTAATGGGAGCTGTTAAGAGTGGAAAGTAAGATGAACATGGTTACAGTCTTTAAATAAAAAACACTGCATTCTCAGTTCTTTTGCTCATCCCTATCGACTTTTTCAGTCGCTTTAACTATTAAGTCATTTACAGTTTTTATTATTTGGAATAAGAATGAAAATCCACCCCCCCCCAAAAAAAATAAATAAATTATATGTTTGTTCACCTTATTAACTGTCATAGATTTTAGACAGCATTTCAACAAAGAAACATACACACACACACGCACACACACTTGTCTTTTCACCTTTGGTGAACTGTACACGAATGGTTCAGCATAGATTGCATCATCCCTCATCCTCACTGGAAGTCGGTCAAAGTAGGCAGATGGGGATCGACCTGGTGAGGCAAAGTTTCGTGCCATCGGTGAGTAGGGACCTGTGGATGAGGATGGCGATCGCGGCACAGACCTGGAGCGTGGCTGGATGGACAGTCGCCTCATGGATGTTTCCATTCCACCATAGTACGTCTGCCCCCATTGGTCTCTGGGCATTAGGCGTCCATGCAACTTACTGGGTCCATCCCTCAATGAATAGCGATTCTCCTCGACAGCCCAGCGTCTGTCATATCCTCCCATAGTAGAGACAGAACAAATACTGTCAGGTCGGACCCCTGGCGGATGTAGAGGGTACTCCTCTGTATACTGGGTTACACCAGGGTAGCCATAGTAGTCAGCTAAGACCCCACAGCTCATTGAGTAGTAGCGAGATGGGCTGGAAAAAGAAAAAAAGATGGACATTATTGCCTAATCAAAAGTTATTTCAGGTCCTGAAAATAAGATTACCAGCAACGGCCACACTTTTATTACTGTAGCAACTTAAGTTTGTAAAATAAAGGCTAGGTGTGATGATAGTGTTTTGTTATAATAGGCAGGGATGAGTATGTAGTAAAGGTAGGAATTAGTCAGGCTATAAGAAGCAGGTTCTGCAGACATTACACTAAAAGGGCACTGTTGTGGTGTGGCTCTTACTCATAAGCCTCACATGGGGGAGGGAATAGGAGGAAAGAAGGACTTTCAGGTTGGAGTTGAAGAAGACGTGCTAAATAGAAACAACACACTCCCAGAGATAAAAGAGACTAATACACGTTTTGTTTCACCACTGCCATGAGCTGTATTCAGTCTATGTTCACCCTTGAAACCAACACCACTGAGGTGTGGAGCTGGCAAGCCTAAGTCCTGGCATTAAAGATAGCTAAATTTCAGTTTTGGTCTCATGTTAGTGTTTTACTCTGTTAGTTTTTGTTTGTCTTTCAGTTTCAAACCAAACCTCATAATGGATGCAAAGCAGAAACATACACCATGCACATTGAATAATCCAGCTACAAGAACATCACAAACGCAAGCTCAATTCAAAACCCAAAGATGTATATTAAACAGACAATGAAAAAACACCCCAAAATCACCCCAATAGATTATAGAAAACTGAGATCCAGGTTGTCACAGCTTCAAAAAGGGGTTCAATTAAACTCAGGTGGATGATTAAATCAGTAAGAGTAAGAGAAACAGCGTACACCTAATAAACAGGGAGTGAACCGAGGCTGGTGGATGTTTCTTCTGCAAATTCCTCAGCCATGTCTCAAGTAAGGCTAGAAACAACCAGAGGTGGACCAGGCACACAGGGTAACTCATCATCACCCAGATCCTAACTAGCCACCAAGGGCCATCTTCCTGCGCCTTTCCCAATGATCACAACCATCAAATCATCCTTCAGGCAGCAGGGGAAAGCCTACTCTCTTCTCTTTTATTATTTTCTCCCCGGGTACAACAACAACAACGAACAACATATAATGGCATCACTGGAAAGATTAAAAGCAAGGGATACCAGTTTGGAGTACTCTGCCTGGTGTGATTTATTATCACAAAGATCTGCCAAGTATCTTTCGAGTTCGACTGGTCAAAATGTGACTCGTACACCATACAATATATATTTAAATAAATATAATTTTTTTTGTATTTTATTTTATTTTATTTTTATTTTTTTTGTCAAAGCCACTTTTGCTTTTCCCCTCTCACTTTCTTTTAAGTGTCTGGGCCTCTGGGCCTTGGGCCTACTGTTTTTCCTGTGCCTACAGTGCCCTCTGTCAGCTGTGCTTCTGATCTGCCCGTTATTAGCCCTGTGAAACCTGGTATTTTTGCCCAAGTTCCACCGTTTCCCTGTTTGGCTCCCTCCAGCCCATTTCGCCCTCTCTCAGGCAGCAGATCCTGTCAGGTTCTTAGATTGACTGAGATCACCTTTTTCAGTCAGTCACCTGTACTTGTTCTGCTCCTGGGGAGTTTATCACTTTTTTGAGGCCGCCCAGCTCAGGCAGTCCCCATTATCAGATTCTGAGGAACTTACAGCTGTTGAATTTGCTCTTGCTTTTTCTGTCTACTGTGACACCGTTTGCTTTGTCTTCCCCGACTGCAGGGCTGAGCTAGATGATTACCTGTTAGTCATCTTGGCCCTGTGGATTGACAACACTGGCACTAACATTTATCGTGTCCTTTTTGCTTCCCTGGCTGCCTTCATCATTTCAACCAAGACACCAACCACCTGTTCTTTTTGCAACAGCTCCCATGCCAGATCCAGCTGCCCTCACAACCCTACCAAACAGTTTCTGCCAAAAAGATGGCCAACAGCTTTATGATTAGCCTCTTTTCCAGTTCCTTTTATCCCCCTTTTTCATTGTCCTTCTTACCTTTGGGTGCAGCAGCAGCCCCAAAATATTCGATTTCCTCTCTGAAGCCCTTTGCTAGATACCTCTTATCACACACAAACTCATATACATCATACACCTTTTGGATCATTTTCTCACGTTACACCACTCCCCTTACCTCTATTTCAAGTCTGCCTTCCTCCAGCTAGGCTTTCCTTCATCAGAGGAGAAAATGGAGGGGCCTAGTGCATCCCTTGTGTGTCTAACTTTATAGTGTCTCCCTTGAGTGTTTATCTTTCAGGCCTTCCTCCCTACTGAGAAACTCTGCTGCATCTCCCTGTACACATTCAACTACCTCCTGGCCCAGCACTGCACCAAGGGACACTTCCTCTCCTCACCTCAACTTTGCCATCAGTATATTTCTTCAGGGTCAGTCTTTCATCTCTCACTTACCGTCCTTATCTTCCACCATTTTATCTCTTAATGACAATGTTTTACTGACATACAAGATGGAACTGAGGCTGTGACGCAACTTCCTTTTTCTCATGGAATGGAATTTTTGGATGATGATACCACACGCTCATCGAGATATGCACCTACCCTGAGCCTCAATCCATGGGTTCCTCCTTGATTCAGTCTCCACAACTCCAATTTTCCAACCCCTTGCTTTCCATCCACTGAACTCAGCCCTTTCCCTAAAAAATCTTCTATCCATTCCCATAAAACTACTTCAAACTATACAGAGGCATGTTCTTTGTTAGTTAAATGAGGTTAAACTGGAATTATGTCTGCAGCTGCAAACAAACAAACTGTGCTGGTGGACATGATCAAGCCTCTTTGATTTGAGATTTTATTCAAGTTTAGCAACCTTCAAATTAGTCTGCTAAGAGAAAAGACTGCATTTTGAAGTTAAACAATGTCAAAGTACAACCTTGAGTCTGAGGCAGTGGAGGTGCTGTTAGCTGATAAAATATTTAATGATGCTGCATGCCATGAAAACACTGAAGATTAATGAATAATTTAAGTGCACTTACTGTACTGTAGCACCATCAGTGTCATAACAGTATTCCAATCAACACTGGAGCATTGTCTGAAGCCTAGTACACATAATAATACAAAAAGACTTCAGGGGAGAGATGTGTTACATTCGTCCTACTCTATCCTGATTGTACCTGTTGATGTCCTCCTGGGAAGCCATGCCCCGCCGCTGGTTGACCCACTGCTGCAGCTGGGCCATGGAGCTTTTTCTCTGGGCCACCCTTTCTGGAGCTGTCCTGGGCACAAATCCCCTCCTCAGAACCACGTTCTCCCGTTGCTCTCTGGAATCTTGTGATGGGCTGGCATTCCCTTCATGCCTTCCCTGAGGGGCACGATGTCCACTAGAACTCATCGATGGAAGAGGTTTGCTATTACTGTTGTGTGGCATGTTTTGGCTAGGTCTGTAGTTGCCACAACCATTTGGATGTTGATCACGGTGGGGGGCATAGTCAGAAGGTCCTCCCCCTTCGTCATCATCGTGTCCTCGGCTTCCATTATTCTTTCCTTCCTCCTGATTTGAGAGGAGGATGGAGGCTGGGGGTGTATCAAGGCTGTCGACCCCATTGATCTTAGGGTGGGTGGGCAGGTCACTGTCATTTTCACAGTGTCTTTGTATGTGTGGATGCTGTTGTGGGTCAGGTGACTTGGTCACCATTGTGTGGCTGGGATCGGCTGTGGTGTCCAAGTTTGTTCTGTAAAGGTTCAGGAAAAAGGACATGAGAACAGACAGGCAGCTTTTAATTGTTTCAAAATTTTTTTACAGAGACAGAAGATGTCAACACAAGGCCAAATTAAGTATCAACACATGGGATAATTCCCTAAAATCGTTTTGTAATATAAAATGATTTAGAGGTATGAAGTATAATGGACAGCCAGGTAACTCAGCCATTGGATAGTTTTACTGAAAGTCTTTCTTCATCATTAACACGACACAGAGCCAAGGAACAAATGAACATCCACTGACTGATGGCAGGTCATTCTGTAGTAATCTGCATCTGATGCAGTGCTTCAATAAGACAGGTGTACGAGAATGCCAAAATCCATCTCCCTACTGTATCTTTTTTCACTTTTAATATACCTAGGAACACTTCATGTTTCTACCTGTGTCTTTTTTGTATTTTATGTGTGTATGTGTGTGTGTGATTTATGACGGTTTTACCAATGCATTCATTTGTTCAGTTTCTGAGAAGACATTTCTTTCCAATCATGTTTTTTCCAGTACCAAGGATTTTTTTTACCTGCCCATCTTAGGCAAATTGTGTACCATGCTACACAGTTTAATGCCTGGCTACCTTTACTCTTTCAGTCAGTCTGTGAAATGTGCTATTCCCTTGTAAAAGTTTGTTATTTCTATTTATCAAATTATAAAATCCAAAAATGTAGACCAAGAAGAACATTTGCTTTTTATTGTTGAAATCCTTCACAAGCATTCATCTTTGTAGCTGGAAATAAATCAGTGCTTAATAAGGAATGGTATGCGAGTCTTCGTACCATTAAATAACTTGTTTTGTAGCGGCTTTTAAAACTGTCAGCTACAGAATTGCTCCTGACAGCACAATAAAATATTGTAAAATACAAAAATAATAAGAGATTAAATCCTGTGCAGTGTAACTATAACACACCAACAGGACATACAGTAAGCCAATAAAATATTGCAATGACTGGTCACATTGGTTAGGCTCACTTAAATAGACCAAGAAGAATATGACTGTGTGTGTACTGTATATCCAGTATGACTTTATGCATGTGTGTGTAGAGCACCTCTGTGTTGACTGAACGTTGACCTTTGCAGCCGTGCTCATGGCTTGAATCCACTCTTTCTGCTCCTCATAGCTGTCAGTGCTGAAATAGTATGTCCTGGTCCCAGCGTGCTCTGCCTGCATGCAAAATACAACAGGACCCTTCAACTCTCCGTCTTCACTCTCCTCTTCCTCCAACCACACCTGCAGGGGGAAACAAACACAAACAGACGGTAAATAAGTTTTACAGTCTTATCAGTTTTATTATCATGCTCAACATCCTCATCATCTTCAGTAACAGTTACTTAATGAGATGAAGAATCATGATATGAAAGACATTAAGGAAAAATGTAAAATGGTTTATTTTTGCATTATTTTCCACAACCAAAACCCCAATCAAAATACAAAAGGGTTTGCAGAGGTGGCATTTTTTGCAGTGATATACTCACATGGTGTACATTGTAACAATAGAATTGACATGCATTAGTGACTGAGCTTCTCAAACGGGGCAACACAAGACTGTTATGTGTGAGGTATCTGACAGACATGCAGATATGCAGTACAAGAGACATATTTAATCATGCTTCCTTTAGTGTCAGGACAGTTAACAAAGACAAGAGTTATCTACACTTTACCTACTATGCTTTGGACCAAAATAGAGGACAGCAAGGGCCAGCAGACCTCACAGAGGTGGAGGAGGTTAGGAGGGAGAGAAGAGTAGGAAAGGTTAAGGGTGGAGTTGTCAAAGGACACTGGTCACTGCTGTTAGCATGACGTCAGGGCCTGAATACCAGTTTGTATTCTTTGGCCCACCTGCTTACCAACACCCAAATAATAATAATAATAATAATAATAATA
>JAQLOL010000012.1:33074397-33102163 GCA_029783665.1 Naso thynnoides | reverse complement strand
TTTGTAACTTCTACTGGCAGAACAGCTTTAGTGGTTGTGCTAATGCAAATTCTCTGTACAAGCAAGTCAGCTCTGCAATGTGGGTTTCAGATTTCCTTGTTTTGGCTGGTTCTCAAGTCTGTGCAAGTCCAAATCTAGTTTTTATGATCTGTTTGAAATATCAGATTTTAGGGAGATGTGCAAATATCTTCCGAGTAAGTAGAGATAAGTGAAAACACTTCTCTAGTGACAAACTTTGAAAATGTACAAGTCAGTGTAGTCAAGGTCTGAAATTTTTTAAAGGAAAAATTCTTTTAAGAAGAGTCGACCTTTAAGCAGCTACATGGCAAAGATAACATTTTCTCAAAGATTATCAACGAGGTTTGAAATATTACCGAACAAGACCAACTGCATATCTTTTTTTTTATTTTTTACCATAAGTGATCATCTATGAATCTTTAAACAATAAATCTACCACCACATTATAAGGATCATAGTTACTTTTGATTAAACATCATGCCTCAAAAATGGGAACTTCTCTTGTCAACTGCATCACAGAATTAAGACTTTATTGAACTTACTGGTTGGAAGAAGAAACCATTAACAACAACAGCAGCAGCACTATTTGAGGAATACAATGTATTTGTGATATTTGTGATGATACTAGGAGCGTCTGTGATTCAAGAATCTGTCTTAACTTTAAGACGCAGCAATGTGGATGTAGCCTTTGAAAGGCTGTGAGATGTGGTTGAACCCTCTTAAAAATATTTTGTCAATAAAAATTAAGTTTCTCTTTTAAACGATTTTCAAGTTCAAGAACAGACATTCCTGTTCACCTGCAATTTTTTCCCTTGAAAAATCTTATTTAGATGTTATCCACATGTTTTTTAGCCTTGCACGAGAGTATGGTGGGGGATAAGGAAAAAACAAACTTGTCTGAACAGATTAAAGTGAAAGCAACAGAAACTAACGCTACATCAACATAGCATGAAAGGAAAGAGTACTACTATTCTGGGTGGCGCACACTGACAACTGATGTGTATGTAATAAGGTCAAAAAGACCATAGTGCCATACCATAGCATGAGAAGTGAGAAAATTTTAACCACCAACAAAATACAAACAAAGTCAAACCAAAATCTTTAAATCCTTGCTCCTGATTTAGCACTGCACCACCAGCCAGACAATCCCCATCCGTCGGTGTCACATGGTTCACATACACAGCGCACTCTATATAACACTGTACACAAAGCACACACATCATCCATGTATACACAGCAGAGTTATGGTTTCCCTGTGTTTCCTACTTGCACTGCATTGCAGTCATCTGACCTCCAAGCTCCTGGCCATCCACTCCTCCATCACACTCCCATCCCCCCTTCCACCTCTCCTTTTCTTCCTCATCTTGTTAATACCCCACTGCCGCATGTCACTTCCTCTATTTTCCCACCACCTACCTGACTCTCCTGTCCACACGGAACTTCAACATCATCCCCTGGATCAGGCATGTAACAACCAGGTAGGAGACGGGATGGATGGACAGAAAGATGAAGGAGTAATAGAGAGATGCACAGAGAGGTGTAGAGCAGCTGGACAGATTGCAGAGAGGAGGGAGAAGCACACAGCTGTCCCTATCTCTCTTCTTGTTTCCCCACCTGTCTCACCCTGCTTTTTCTTTTTATCCCCGTCGTCACTCTCTCTCCCTCCCTCTCTCCCTCTCTCCCTCCCTCTCTCTCCCTCTCTCTCTCCCTCTCTCTCTCCCTCTCTCCCTCTCTCTCTCTCCCTCTCTCTCTCTCCCTCACACACACACACACACGCTGCCTTTTGGAACACTCAGCTTATTCAGTCCCCATGTCTGGTTGTTAAATCATCTATCTCTGTCACCATTTCCATGTTTAGGCCATAAATGTGCTGCCTACCTCAGTCTCTTGCCTTCCTATCTCTATATGTCGTTTTCTGTGCATCACTACTTCTCATTCCTGTCTTGGCTTTCTTTGAATGGACAACGCTTAAGCATTTTTTGTTTGTTTGTTTTAGCTACTGTCAGAGTTGACAATGGTCGCTTAACCTTTACATATATGTTTTGTATCTGTTCAAGGGAGCTCTTTATAGCGACAAACATCTACTTGTTTGGCTGAAGTGAATGGCAGATCAGATGGAGCCATAGAGTTGGGGCCTGTGTGGGTGTAAAGTACATCAAGTTTGGGCCCTTACTATGCAGCAAAGCAAAGATAGTCCTTGCAAACCATTCTTGTGATTTTGAAAAGAAAAAACCATTTGAAGTAAAGATTAATTTAAAATGAAGCAAGTGTTCAACAGAGCTCTCGAGGGTCACAAACTAGCAAAATCAACTATACTTAAATAATTCGACCCCCATCATAACTGCATGCCAACAATAAAACTAAATTAAATAAATCGATACATTAAGACATTAGATTCTAACAAAAAAATTTACAAAATATCCACAATAAAAGCAGCCTTATACATTGTGAAATGTATGTGGTGCTGTAAGTTTCATAGTTCATCTGTGTTTATTCATCTGAGGATTCAGCATTATTTTGTCATGCCACCATTGGGCGTAACTGATTTCTTTGTCTGAAACACTTTGCATGAGCTCCACACATCGTTAAAAAGGATGCACAGAAATGTGCACCCTTCTCCGCATAGAATATTTCTATAAATATCAGATTTTGATGTTACTGGTGCTTAACGCACATTTCTCACCTGTTGACACAATATTTCTTGTGTGCAGCAACCCCAATAAATAAGGCCATAGGTGTAGTCTCTATAGGCAAAGTAGGGTGATCCTGTTGCCGCAAAAGCCCTGGTTTCCGACTGTAGTCTTCTGTAGTCTGCGTAATTAACAGGGGACTGTTAACTGTTAATGGCGTGTAAGCTAGGCACTTGTGAAAAGATCCACTGATAGACATGGTCTCTCAACTCCAACTTTATTCTCGCATCGGACAGTAAACAGCGAGCGGCATGCGGAGAAAGAAGTCACAAATGGAAATTTGCCTCCTCCAACAGTAGCCCAAGAATAATGGGGCTTGCCCCCAGAGTCTGTATCACTCTCTGCCGGAAGTGAGACGGTGAGTGCAGCCAATGGGTTCTGAGATCGCCATAGGTGTGGACATGCAAAAGTAAGTCAGAGGAATAGTTTAAGACTGTGTGAAATAAATGTGTAAACCCAAGTGATTTTGCTGGATACCATGACAGGAAGCTGGGGGATGCTAGAAGAGATTATGGGTATGACCATCTGTAGCACAAAGTCAGGCTCAAGATTCAGAGGGGTTTGATTTAGTACCTTTATTTATTTTTTACTACTTTACTTTACTTACTGTGAAATTTACAGTAACTTGTAATTCAGCTCTGTGTGCTTTGCAACTGCAGGTGGAGTCAATTGGATTATACTAAAAAAGTAAAATTTAGACATACACAAGTAATGCTGCTCAATCATCACATCTTGGCCTCTGTGTATGTGTGGTAGTAACTGTGTATGGAGACACACTGCCTAAATACCACCTGTATTGTGATGTTGTGGTTTTGTCAGGACGTTTCTGGGAGGGGGCGAGGTGCGTTTCTCCCAGCAAATGACAGTGTGCACGTAAGGGTTGAGAGCACTGTGGAGAACAGTAACTACACACCACCTAGACTGGAGAAAGTTACAAGTGCGTTTATAGTGCGAAGAAAAGGAAATTTAGTCCTATGAGGGGAAACAGCAAGCGGATATAGCTCGTTCCAGAGCGAGAGTGAATCTTGGTATGACTTTCAGCCGTTTTGGAGCACTGAAGAGGGGCTGGGAAGAGCAATGTGGAGTTGGCCTGCTTTGTGCTGGTCAGGTGCACACCAGCGGTTAGCTGGTTAGCTTGCTAAATAATCGACTTCTCCATTAAACAAATGTAATATTCCTATGTAACTTGCTGTGTAATGTTAGGTAAGCAGTACACATAGTAGACACTAAGTCAGGATTCTTCTGGTGCGTTGAGTTGCGCAGAGTGGCCCGTTTTGAGTGTTGTGTTTACAAGCTGCAATGAATAAATGCTACTGACTTCTACCTCTACCAGCACATCTGTCACAGCAGTGATTCCAAACCTCAGAAAGTGAAAGATAATGCGCAAAAAAGAACTAAATGGGTTTTGTTCCTATTTTAAAAAAAGGAAAACGCTGGTGGGGACAGTGGTTTAACCACCATGTAAACAAACACCATTTTGCAAGTTACATAGGTGGAGGGCAACGAGCTATACAAAGTCAACATGCTGTTTAATAGAACCACACTGCAGTTAAGTGGGGGGAGGGATCAGAGATTAAAAGTCATGTACGAATGACAGAGAGAGAGTCAAAAGCTTGTCGTAGTAGTTGTCAGTATTTCTGGGGTCTGACTAGGAATGTCACTGCAGCCACATGAAGGAGAGCACAGATGAGTAGATGATCCGCCAGAATGCTGGGGATTTTCTCCATGATGTCAGTCACCTAAGGAACAGAAAGTTGCTGCAGATTTCCTTCTCAAATTCCTCACAACTGACTCACCAATATTAAGTGTGTTCAGAAGGGCAATGGACAGGGGGGGAAACTGATGATAACAGCAGTGATGGAAAAGGAATGTTCTTCTCAGCACCAGTGTGAACTGTGGCATGAAACGGTGAGCCCTGACATGGGAGGAGCACTTAGGTTTAACAGGAAGAGAGGGACTAGCGGAGACAGTGGGGTGCAGGACCAGGACCAGGGATCCTCAGCCAAAAGAGGAGGGTAATGTTCTGCATCACCTTCTGTAGTTTTTTCTCTAACCATCTGCCATTCAAATTCTCTCAAGTCACACATCGCAAAAAACACATTTACATGTTAGCCTATCAACTTGATTTAGCTTTTTCTTTTTTTCAAAATGTGATTCTCTCTCCATCTCTAGCTAAATAATGCTGTTGTTGTATACACTCTTCCATCTCCCCAATACTGCCAGTCTTTGCAGATTTATCAGTTTCCTCAGCCTGTTAGTCTCAGCAGGGTCATTAGCCACCACCACCATCAGAGTCTGGACTCCTCGGGGTCTTTTATCCTGCTGGTGGTCAGGGCAAATGCCCCTCAACCAATGTGCGAAATACCCTGTTGAAATCTCCCCATAACTAGTGCTCCAGTGTTATGCTGAGGTCCCACAAATAGTAGGCTTGTCAGATTATAGACCAGCATGACCGCTGGCTGCAGCAGCCAAACCAGCTTCCTTCCCTGCATTTTGGTTGTCCCAGTTAAGCTTTTTAGAGGTAAATCCAAAGTTGGTTAGTAGGAAACCTTGTCTTCTCTTGCCATGTTTAGTCCATGAGTTAGCCAGTGACAAAGCAAAAAACAAATCCAGCACTTTGCAGACAGGTAGAATGTGGAGAATGCAAACTTTTGCAACAGTGACACCCAGTGGAAGGTGGTATTACCTGAAACAACCAGGTAATCACGGAAACATCACAACAATGAGTTCATATTTCGCAATAAAAATTTTGCTATTTAAATTAAACAATGAATTCTGGGGAACATACACCTCTTAAACATATTTTTATTTAAAATTGCAAGTGAAAAAATCCTTTTTTAAAAGCTTTTTCTTGAGACCACCCAGAACTTGCAGTTGAGGCTTTCAAGGGGTCTGACCTGTCAACTATGGGGTCTCGGCCCCCCGACACCCCCATATCACACCTTGCCCTCATCTACCAAATCTCCCTGTTGATGCCAATCACCAAGTGTCATCCTACCAAAGATG
This sequence comes from Naso thynnoides, assembly GCA_029783665.1. NCBI lineage: Eukaryota > Metazoa > Chordata > Actinopteri > Acanthuriformes > Acanthuridae > Naso > Naso thynnoides. The sequence goes on along the minus strand of JAQLOL010000012.1, from coordinate 33,096,449 downwards.
CTGAGGATCAGACAAATATCCCTACACTGCTCAAAACCATCCACTCAATTACAGTTTTGAAATGCATGTATATTTCGTGTTTGTACACAAAAAGTGCAAAACTAAAATAGTAAGCATGTAATTTACTTTTATTTTGAGATTTTTTTTGTTATTATTGTTACAACTACAAAATGAAGCTTGATAGAATTTAGTTCAAAGTCATGAGCTCATTGAGAATCAACATCAGGAGACAGTGTCTCTCTTTTCATTGGATCTGGACAACCAGTTCCTTAAACTTCGTAAAATGATTTTAAGATGATCAACACTTTGGTTCTCAACTTTGTCGAAAGGAGCCACTGAAGGACATCAGGGGAAGCATATGATGTGAAAGGAGAAAAAGTTTGAAAACTGCTTTTTTAAACTTTGAAGCTTTTAACAAATGCCAATGAGCCACATCACTGAGCAGTGCAGGAAGGGGATACAGATCAATCGAAGAAGGACACAAAAAAATGATACCTCAGCTTCAAACAGCTTTTAGTGCTTCCTGTGAAAGCATCAAACATTTCAAATCTAAATAGCCTTTTGCAGCAACAGTCACACAACCTGCACTTCTGACTTGCGTATGTAATCAAAGTTGACAGATTTTGTACTGAAGAGGACTGTATTCTTCTCACTAGAGAGGTTATTTACAAGTAGGTTGAACATCTTACGTTGAGAGACCGAACAGAAACTGAAAGAAATATGCTTATATTGCTTTGGTAGACAGCAGTACTTGAGCTATAAATATTCCTAAAAAGGAGCTTCAAGAGTGCTTTAAATATATTCCAGCATTAGGCTAAGAATTGAGATCAAGAAGAAATTTAAAAAATGAGAAAATGCATAAATGGGTAAGTACAGAGCAGTTCTGAAGACTGGTAATATAGGGCCCTATGATTTTTGCAATCACAGAATCGCAGACGCAATCGCAGAATTCGCCAATAAAAACAGAATCTATTGTCACAGAATATCACAGAATTGAATGCTGTTTTCAGGGAGAAAACTGAGCATTTATAGGGAGAACATTCTGAGAGGGTCACTAATGTGTGGGACCAACCGTGTCACTTCACAAACACTTCCCCCTGCCAAACAATGTGGCAAAGTTGGAAAAAACAAACAAACAAACAAACTACGAAACTCATCATTTACCCTAAAATACAGAGATAAGCAGTTTACAAACAACTTCTATGCGTCAGATGATATGTGGTTTTCAAATACTTTCAACATACTGTCAATTGGAAATACGTAGATGCGTGCAAAGATCACTTGGAGTCTAAAGCCCATGTGAAAAACAAGGAAAAACACTGCTGCTGCTGCTAATGTCTACAGATCTTTCTCATTCAATTAGGGTCATTTTATTCATTCACATTAGTAACACACTCTATACTGGTAAAATTAGTGTAAAAGGTAAATAACTGGAATTTTAATAAATTAAAATGGAAAAAAAAACTGAATTTGTGAAAAAATAAAACTCAATTTGGAGAAATTAAAACAAATTTCATGGTGCCCAGGTAATATTTTTATTGTGCAGTGCACATCAGTCTAGTCCGAACTGTCGGTACAGTGGGGATTCTTTATCAGAAATCCCTGTACTTTTAAGATATCCGATGAATAAGAAAATTGGATCTTTTTCACCAAGCCATTGTACTAAACTCTGTTTGTGAACATTATTTAACTGTTTTGAATATCACAAAAAGTAATATATTTTGCCACTGGTTTCTAAAATATTTACTCTTGGCATAACTCTGAAAGTAAACAGATGCGGTATTTCCTTGAAAAAGTGGAGAACTCTCTGCTTCTTGTGCAACAAACAGACAAGGAAACACAAACAGTTCTCTATTCTGTGGTCACATCCTACAAACATGGCCTGTTTTGTTTGTTACATTAGCAGCATGTGTGGCTTCAGCTGCAGGTTTTACATAGACAAATGCACACACACACACTCACACACACACTCACACACGCACACGAATGAATGAATCAGCATATCCACTCAACACTGTCTCCCTTGTAAGAAACTCAACACAAAGAGCAGAAACTGGAAATCCTTCCATCTCTTCTGACCCCTCCTCTTCCTTCAAAATTTCAAGTAAAGAACACATGCTTACCTTCTTTCACCATGCTTTTCTTCACCTCTCTTCTTTATTGCTTTAGTCACTACAGTCTTCCTGTTGGTGGCAGCTGCTTACAACATAGAAGTGCTTGGCTGGAATGAGCTGATCTGCTGAAAGCCTCACTGGTCTAGAGAAAATTTGAGAGGAAAAGAAAGGAAGAGATTCAATTTGCAGTAGAGAAACTAAAGAAAAGCGAAATTCGAAACCTCCAAAGCTCCAGCAACAGTCACCCCCTTCCTTCTCACTGCAGTGCACCTCCACATCCCGCTCTGTATCTACATCTTTTCTTTCTTTTGCTTCATTCCTTCTTTTACTTAACGCACGCACATAGAAGTAAACAAATTTTTCATCCAGTAAATTTTCACTTCTTGTCTTGTCAATGTCTCCCAGACTGAGATTTCCCTCTCTTCCCTCACCTATTCATTCTTCCTTCATCCTCCTCTCTGTCTGGCTCTATTTGCTTTATTTTTTCACATTCTTCTGTTATAAGAACGTCCAGGTTGAAGGCAGAATGGGTGGTGTGGGGAATGAGGCATAAAGTCTTCTTTCCCCTCTATCCAACATAGAAAATTAAGAGACTTTAAGTGAATTTGCATGGCAGACACGCAGAGGTTTCTATGTGCAGGGTTACCATTATGCACTGGTCATCTGATGCATCGTCCTATCACCATATATCAAGAAAAGATCAGAGGCTATATCACATCAAATGTTTTTGGCCATCTGGCCTTCATCAGTGTCTGTACATACAGATTTCCACGCGCCTTAAGTCGGGTGAGTTATCAGGTAAGAGAATCAGCTCAGTGGCCTTTTAGAGTGTGGTTAGAGCCTGGTTAGGGTGTCCTGAGATTGGGAGGTTGGGGTCTGATCCCTGGCAAAGCCATACTAAAGCCTGTAAAATTGGTACCCGATGCCTCCATGCTTGGCACTAATCATCAAGAGCTTGATGGGGGTAAGACCTTGTGACATACTAGTGTCATGTCCAGGTAGGGTACTTGTGCGTCAAGCTGCCTCATGCTACAGAAATGGGAGATAGGCTCCTCCTCTGTGGGCCTTCATGGCTTTCAAAGACCACGTACCATCTTAATCAGGTGAGAGCAATTCATAATTGCTGTGACCTCAAATATGGGGTCACATGGAATGTACAATACAACTCACTGACACACTTCCAAACTATAAATTCTTTTGATTTTTTTCTGTTAGACATTGTTAATGATCACTATCAAAAAATTTAGTAAAAAACAAAAAACAAACCAATAATGGTCATCTCTGTTGACATCAGGTTGTTCACTATTTACAAATCAAACGAATAGCTGACCAACAAATTTTAGCCTTTGGTGTCAATTTTTTTAGGGCACTACGGCCAAATGCCAGGGCACCAAGGCCATCTATAAAACGATAATTTTAAGATCACAGATATAATATTTAATGCCTTATAATGTGCTATATATGTTTAGAATGTGTTATAATGCATTATAGAGACAGGCTTCTTAGAAAATGTTACCAAAAGTATTTCCTTTAGTGTGGCTTTGTTTGATTTTTCAAGGTGATTTTAATTGTGCTTCAATTTACATGTCCACTTTTACAAAATAAAACACATATAGGTTGAGTTTACAAAAATATGCAATCATATTTCAATTGGAAAATATTAAAGGGGAACCATAAATCTGTTTTTATATGCAACAGTAACAAAAATCCAACTGATGACATGTAATGGTGGTTAACTGATGCCAGAAGCAGTTTGGGGCCCCAAATCCTAATCTTGCCCAGGGCTCCAAAATGTCTAGGACTGGCCCTGCTGTGACAGGCTGTGAGGAGCTGCAAAGAGAGAGACTCCGTGGTGTGCTGTGTTCTGAGAAGGATGCTTCACACTTTACTTTCTTGCGACTTTACTTTCTATAACTGTGTGGAAATGTGACGTTTTCCCATCACACACTGGATTCTCACAGACAGTGACAGCTGATTGACATGAGGAGTCCTGCGCCGGTTGAATGCGCAGTAACAGATCACATAATAAAGGCGACGTCTCATGTATGAAGACCAGGGACGGACTGGCCATTGGGCAATGTGGGCAAATGCCACAGCGGCCGCCTGGTGAGGCGACCGCAATGCTTGGCCGCTGTGTTAATAATAAAAAAATAATGCATTGTGTAAATAAAATAATGTGGTCGGTCGGCTGCTGCGCTCCGCAGCCACATAAATTAATAAATAAATACAACGGCCACCTGATGATGTGGCCGCCGAAGCAGCCGGCCGCAAATAATTAAATAAATATAATAAGCTAGGCCTCTGTCAAAATTGCCAGGGCCTCTTTTTGGAGCCAGTCCGCCACTGATGAAGACGTCGCTGCGGGTTCATAGACTCTGATAATGTGGTCATGGGCCATCTCCACTTCCTGTCGAGGCTCCAAAGAGGGCAGCACAGGACTCACGGGTAAATGTACTAACACGTTTAATAATAATCGTGTATATTTAAGGAAACAGTTCAGCTGACTGATCACAAAACTTTGCTTTAGACATCTTGTATTGCTATGGTGGACACAGCAGAATGTTATCAGTGGGCATGCTGCTTCACGCGATGATGCTCCGTCTTCCTTCGTCCTTCTGTCAGCAGACCTCACAAGTAAAGTTATGTACGTGTGTAATAATAACCGTGTACTGTAGAAGCGCATCAGCTGATTGACTGGAATGTTTAGTTTACATTTGGGATCATCAGCAGCTGTGCTGAAGAGGGCTCTCCTGCTGCGATATATGGAGGCAGTTTACTTAGAATTAAGTGTATTTCCACATTGTTTTCCACTTGGCAGAATAGGCAACTATGTGGCACATTTTGCTCTCAGCAACATGGAGTTTAGACTGCTTGTCCCAGGCAAGCATTACTGTCTGCCCTGGCTCTGATCAAATACATGTCACCTACCTGAAGTCCTCTAAAAGTAGGCTGTCGGGTCTCGCTGTCTACTCATGGTGATGATGTGATGTGATTTTAAACAAAAAACTCTTATTTGTCTCTTATCATGATGCATGACAAGTCAGAATCTCAGTTAACAAGATATAACAACATGTGATAATGATAACAGTATATAAAAGGGGGGCGAGTAGGGCATCGCGGCCAGATGGCCGGATGAGAGGGGCAGACTGCCAAATAGTGAGGGCACGGCAGACAGGGCCGTCGTGGCTGCTGTGAGATATATGCCCTGGTTATAAGATTTTTTTTTTTCAATCTTTTAACGATCAAAAATATTTAATAATTTTGATTAGGCGTGTTTAACAGGCTCTATTTCAAATATTTAGATGATTAATGTTTTTAATGATTATGGACATAGATGTATCCATTGTCCTCATTGCAATAACGTTGCACAAACATTTCAGTTTCTGTGTGATCAAAGTGCTGTTTATTATGATATTATTGTTAAATTATTATATTAGATCATTGTTGGTTTCTCGTATCATCTCTGAGCTTTAAATGGCGTTCAGCTCAAGATTCATGGTACATTATCACCATATACTAGACAAAAGCGAGGAGTGGTAATGCAGTAACATTAGCTTCCATTTGCTGTGCTGTAGAGTTGCATAGAACTGATATTAGTATAGCAACTGCCAGCCAGTTCACATAATTATGTAAGGGGTTCCTTTTGGTCGGGTAAATACCAAGTGACTAAAGGTGTTTAGTTCCAAAGGAACTTTCCAGTGGACGTTTCATCTCAAAAAGTTCTTGGAATTGTTTGGTCTGATAAAGCATTTTGTCACCTACCAAAATGTTTTGGACAACAAATTAGTAACTATAGTCTATCATGGTATTTGCACAGGATGGTTTGAAGTTGGACAGATAATGTAAAATTTGTGTGTGTCTTAGTAAGCAGTGTTGTGCATAAACACACCAAAAGAGTACCTAAACAGGCTTACATTTTTTTAGTGAATGGTGAACTAAATGCACCAACTTCAGCTGCTGAATATGACAGTGAGCATTGTTAACTCTTGCAGGAGTTAATGATGCTCCCACAATAGTAAACGTCACTCTGGTATCACTACAATGCACCACTGTGTGGAAATGCTCCATAGGCCAGACCATGTCCTTTGACAAAAGTTTTGGTTTGGCTGACTGCAGTAGCTTGTGTTTACTCTTACATCACGAGCATGCACTGCACAGGATTGCTAGTGAAGACAATCTAGGCACAGCTACCGGGACTCTGCATGATTATATGAATGGGTTTTATGAAAATAAATGTAACATTACTGTAAGCACATCTTTCGGCTAGTGACTGTAAAGCCAGTGGTGGTGCCGGCTTGCCCTGTACCAGCTCACTTTGAGGCATATATATGTATTTTATGTTTGTGAACTGACACATAATAATTTCCTTCATGAAGGCTAAATAAAATGTACATGCATCTGCATTATACCTTTGCTGCACCTTGTTTTTCACTGTAAAATGAGATACTTTTGACACATTAAACAAACAGGTTTGATAAGAAAAAAAGTAATAGCTCAGAGCATAATTTAAAAAAAGTGAACTTGAGCTGGTTCATTTTTGGAACTGTGTACTTGGTTCTCAATTTTTTCTGTGTGAACTGTACTTGAGCTCTTGTGATCTTACATAACACTGTAAGTAAGTAAGTAAGCCTTTGGAGGCCATGAAAGCCCATAGGCCAGGAGCTTAACTCCTGTTTCTGATGCATGAAGCAGCTCGATGTACCAGCACACCCCCTTGAAATGATGCTAGTATACGTCACAGAGACTTATCCAAAGTCCAGCCTTTGATGCTGAGTGTCAAGCAGTGGGGCTGTACTGATTTTGTAAACTGTACTGATTTTGCTAATTTAGTTACTGCAGCACAACTCTACAGCTCGATCCCACTTCACCCCTTACCCCTACCATTTAGCCCTACTACTCCGTTTTGTGTGTTCATGTTTAGGTGTAGGGTGCCCCGATTCCTGTTGAGACAGAGGGGTAGGGTGAAGTGTTAGGGCTAAATGGAACTTCAAGCAAATACTTTTCAGGGGCACATTTCAAACAGAGGGGTAAGGGATTTGCCTTGTGAATCACTGGCAAGATTGCTGCGGGGAGACAAAGGTGACCAAAGAAACCAAAATAAAGCATTTCCTCAGTTAATGAAGATTTAAAAATCATGACAACCATTGTATACTCCACTTGAAACGGGGAGTAGTAGAGCCCAAATATAAAACTGTTAATGACTTTTAATGTAAGTAAGTGTCAGATTTAACAACAGGTCAGATTGTGTCTTCTTAAGGTGCATAAAGTTGTGTTGACTACTGACAATAAACTAAAGGGGTGTCCCATTTCGAGGGGTAGGTTTCAACCAATACACCTTCTAACTCAGTTTGAAGGTCCAAGGAGGAGGGGAGGAGGCAGGGGTTAAAATAAAGAAATGGTTCGAAACAGTCCAACCATTCATGAATGAAATGCCTCTGTGATCTACTGGCAGAGACTCTCGAAAGGACTGAGCAGAGTATGTTGTTTTCAGATAAGTGTGACCAGCTGACATAATCCAACCACCTGGTCTTTTTCTGTCATATGTGCAATTTTCATAATCATAAATGTTTGGATAGTTGCATGGGGTGGGGTTTGTAGTAGTGAAATGGCTTGTTCATTCAACTCTTTGAATGCAGCATGTGCTGATGGATTTGATTTTTTAAAATGTTGATTGCGAAGATTATAAATGTGATTCTTGTTCAATGAAATGTAGTATGGTGATTATATTATTTTTTATTAAGTGCTTTAAGAGTTTCACTTTGGTCGCAAATTTGATGAAAGTTGAAAGTTAAAAGCTGCATTGTGAATCAAACTGTAGCAGAAATGCATGATTAATTATGATGCAAGGATGGTTAAAAGATACTAAACATATTTAAACATTAAAAAGCATAATTTAAGATGATTGTTTAAAAACATGATGTGAGATGACTGCCTATTTAAAAACATTGCCAACTTATTTAAAATATGAATACAAATAAATAATCATGAAATGGTAAAATTCAGAACATGTTCAAACACAGTACATGTTAAGATAGTTAAACTCATGCATTTCCTAATGTGAAGCTAAAAGAAATAACAGAATAACTTTTTTGGCATTTATGGGAAATTTAGGGGAAACATTAACGGGTTTCACAATTTCATTAAGGTGTTCAGTTTTTCCTGTTTACTATTTACATTTATTTAACGATGTGATTATTTGCAATAGCATGTACAGTACATTAAATGTTAAAAAACACTTTTTTTGTACTTTATTTAAAGGTTTTTCACATTACTTATGGCTTCCAGGTGGCTAAGTGATGACTAAACTAAACTCATTTGCACAATAAAAGACAAAAAAAGGGAAAAGCTTGATTGGTCATTGAGTGAAATCCAGTTAGACCTCTGGGTAGACACCTCCATCTCTTTCAAGTGGGGAAATACACACACACGCACACACACGCGCACACACACACGCGCACACACACACACATAGACAGACAGTACGTATGTCCACACAGACACACACAAGATGACAGATTGGCGTTGAACCCTTGAATCAAAGCTGTCTCATCCTGCTTTACCTCCAATCAGCTGTGCTGGGAGGATTGGAGTGGAATTGGCTAGGATTATCTTAACGCTGCCATGTGGCTTAGCACCCTCCTGCCAAATGACATGCAGACACACTCACAGGAAAATCTTCATCTGTGTGTATTTTCTGTGCTCACCCTTGCAACATATAATGCGGGAACATGTTTCAGCATAATTTCAGCGATGTCTTATGGAAGTCCCCCTTTTATTTCAATTTTAGACAAGTTTAGAAAGTCAGCCTGGGTTTCACTTTCAGATAATTCTATGTAATAGAAAAGTCATAACAGTTTTTTTTTCAAAGCTGATTATATATCTAAGATCAGATTTGATATGGTTCTATATGTTTATCTGTACATGTTTTAAGTTTAGAGACCCAGAAGACAAAACCCTAATCTAGTCTAATGGCCACTTCAAACTTGTTTCAAAAGTGAGTCAGTCTAATAGAGCCTGTGTCAAAATTCCCAGATTTGCAGAAAAATAAATCATGCTTACAGTATGGGTCCAGAAATGGTCTAAGTTTCTATGAGTTTGTTTTTGGACCCATCATCCACTGTTTAAATACTTGTTTGTGGCAAGGGTTTCGAAACTTTGAGTTGGAGACCCAAAGTTAAAGAAATACACCTTAAATGGCCATAACATCTATATTTTTAAACTACTAAGAAAACTGAGAAGAAAAAAATGAAAATTTAGGCTGATTGATTGCAGTAGATCAAATCACCTGCTGCACAGGTCAGTTCACCCAAAGGCAGAGGTGCTCTATAAAGGACACAGTAATGACTATATTACACACCTCCTCCAGTCACTTAGAGTCATGAACATATGCCCAAATCCTGTTCTTGGATTTTTCCTCAGCCTTCAGCTGAATGCAGTCCCACATGCTCTGTGCTTGACTGCAAGAGCTCCAAATAGACCCCTGTGTGATTCTTTAGATTTTCAACTTTATTCTTTAACGGAAGCAATTTATCAAAGTCAACAGTTACATCCCTCTTGTCATGCTCACATCCACAGCTGCCCCCTAGAGGACAGTGATTTCCATTGTGCTGTTCTGTTTTTGCCTGCCAGTGTGAGCATGGCTGTGAAATTTGTAGATGACAGGGCATTTGTTGATACATCCAACAGCCCCACCCGTTTAACTAATGATAATACAACCAACTTGTTTTCAGCATGGCTCTAGCTTTTCCAACATTGTTCTCTTAGTGTCATGCTTTCATATCAGAGATCAGATGAGGTGGAGGGGCTCTAAGACAGGTATGGTGAGACAGAGATTGGGGTGGGGGTATGCAGCCTATGGTGCTGACGTAAGTCACGCAATAGATAAATTGCATTAAGTTACAATAAGGCTTATTTATGTAATTTATATTGTATTATTACATTTTTAGATATATCATTTACACATTTTTAGATATTAATCGCTGCTCCACCTTAAGATAAGGCAGACCACCAAAGATAGATAATGGAAAATAGATAGTAGATAAATAGATATCCCCATAGGGAAATGTGTCAGGAGGTGCACTAATATTGCTGCCTCACAATAATAATTAAGCAGCAACACAGTCTGGGTCGCTAGAAGAGCAGCAGCGCCATCTGAAGCTTAAGGTCAGGTTAATCTCTAGGGGTCTCATTTATAGACGCAGCATACACACAAAACAGGGCCTGAAAATGGTGTACGCTGCTTCCTATGCAAAATCTGTGATCTACAATAAACAAACTTGACAGGAGGATGTGCCCCCCTGTAAGTAAGCTCTGACCCATTTGTATGCGCATTGTGGAGACAAGTAGGAAATGGTGACACAGACAGTAAGGTGGTGAACCGAAGTCAAGACTGTAGAATCAAATGTGAGAGGCGTTATTATACACATTATGCATCTCACACTTACTTTCAATTCATATCAAACGTTAACTATAAATTCATCTTCTCGTAAACATTCAAACCAGTATTATTATTTATACTTGAGCTTGTAGTGACTTATTCCACAAACAGAAATGTTACAAGAATAACTGTCTCACAATCACATCGCACCCAGAGCGCAGGGGAGTGGGCCAGATTGTTTGGTAACTAATTGATGAAATAACCATCATCTGTTGTAGAAATCCAGGATCAGATCAAATAGTATAAAAGAGTGAAAACTGTGCATTTATCAGCAAGGATAATTTTAGTTTTCAAATAGGTGTTGTAGCTTATAAAACCACTGCAGTAAACACAACTGCATGGCACACACACACTGCACACTCTGCACTCTGAATAACTTAATTTATTACCAATTTACGATCTGCCACTTTCTGACTTAACAGCCTCATGGAAATTATATTTTGCAATTCTTTATATTATAAACTAACAAAATTCATTAAAGCAAGTCATTTCATGCATTAAAAGTCATGGTATTAAGTTGAGAAAAATTCTGTGTTCTGTTCCCGTTAAGATACTGGGGGGGGTGTCTCCAGCTGGCACAATGCATGCTGCAGTGTTAGTTACTGTCAGCCTAATAAAGTCAGTAATCACTCAAAGTTAAAAAAAACAGCATAAACTCTTTCATTTTGCCTCTCTCTGTCTGTATGTCTCTTTCTTGCTCTACACCACATACTCTCTATTCACAAGCCCTCTGATAGCATTGGCCATCAGAAAAAAAATCATCTCTGATCATCCCCTCAATCGCCGATGGACAATCCCATTGGCAATCAGCACAACCCTACCACAGATGTGTTGCTGTGCTTGAGTCTTCCACTGCCTGGTCTGCATGGGTAAACGTGATGGAGCAGCAAACATGTCAGGCAACAGAGAGGGAGCACAGGCCAGAACAAGGGAGATGCAGCCTCTGGCTTTGTATGTAAACTGTGGTGCCCACTGCGTAAATCTGGTCACTGAAGCTGGTTGAACAGCAACATCACCAGCTCCTGATGCCCTGGATTGGCTCCACAAGTTTTGCTGTCTGTTCAAATTGTCAGTCAAATACAAAACAAAATTTGTTAACATTGCAACTGCAGCATCAGGAACAGTTAGCGACCTGCAGCCCTTGTGTCAAACAAGATGCATGGCCAAAACTCCAGCAATCTCATCCGTGCTACATCAGTATGAGTCCGTGTTACTAAGCTTAAAGTGCATCACCCAAACAGATGCAAACACTGATGTGACAGCAAGAGGGCTGCTGGAGAGATTTGGAAGAGATACTATAGTGTTGGGACACATGCTGGCCACTGAAGTAATCCAGGAGGTCAAGTGCCTTAAGTGCACACTGCAGAAGTGGACAGAAACAGTGGTTGGTATGCTCTCTGCAGGGGATTATGTAAGGACCACCCTGAAGGCAAAGAGAATTGAGAAGAAATTCCAGGAGACAGACCGCCACACAACAGAGATGATAACCAAGCAAAATATTCAGCCCTTAACCATGTCCCACCTCTACTGTCCACCATAACTCTTCATTTGAAATGCCACTACTGCACACATACCCACAACCCCAGACGAGCACTACAGAGCTGACTTCTTCAAGGTGCTGATACTGTGGACATGCAACTGAAGGAGAGGTTTGATCAGGGTAGTCTGAAAACATTGGTGAAGCTGGAGGAAGCCCTCTTAACTTGGGAGATGTACACTGCAGTGGTGGACCAGTATCCTGAGTTAAACCAAAGGTCACTGAAAGTGCAGCTGAACATGTTTAAACTCCAGTTACCACACACAAGCACATTAGAGGCTGCAGCTACTCAGAGGAATCAATTGTCTGAGGTCTATGGCCTTTTCAACCAAGTAGAGGCACTTGTTTAACTTCTTATGGTTGTTCCTGCAGCCTCTACTCAAGCAGAGAGGAGCTCCAGTGGTCTGAGGAGGTTTAAGACCTGGCTGAGAAGCACAACGTGGCCAATTTGCATGAACAACTTAGCGGTCTGTCACATTTACAAAGAAATAAAGTCAGCGAGGAAGAAATTTTCCGGAAGTTTATCCTTATGAATGAGTACAGCAAGCATATGTTTAGTTCTTTCAGATGAGAAGAGGAGAAAGGACAATATAGAAGGGTGGATCAAGGGAGTTAGGATACAGAGATGGGATTGATGGGATATGGAGGATCATGAAAAAAGGTTCTTTATCTTTAAAGTTTTACTAACTGTGGTTTGTCTTAAACTCTCTGGGCCTAGGCCATTTTTCTTCTTCTCTTTCCATGGTCCAAAATGAAGCCATTTCCACTGAAATCTCATTAAAAACAATGAAAAAAATAAACAGCTGGTACAGTGAGTTTACTAACACTGTTTTCCTTTGTGTTGCCCAATCTGCTCTTAACTAATACTCTGGGGTGGAAAGGTGAATTATGTCCTAACCAAATGTCAGCACTAGATCAAATCCAATAGCGAAATTCAAAAACAATAGCCAGATTTCAACCTGCTATGTATATTTATATTGAAGTAAATGGAATTTTACTACTGCTTTTTCTGGGCAGCTAAATGTGTCACTGGAGTCCAAGACAAGTTTTCACAAGGGGACAATAAACTTGTATCATAGCCTGTGGAATTCACATATTTTGCACTGAAATGTGAAGATTTGACACGAGACATGAGTTAATCAACAACACTACCATATTCACATATATGAGGTAAAGGTACAATTTCGTTGTACAACGAATACACCCAATTTCGTTGTACAACGAATTGTACAACGAAATTGCGAAGTTAGAGTGGAGGGTTGGTCTGGCACTTAACCAACCCTATAGATTGGTTAGAAGTTGTTAAAAATGGTTTGGGGGTTTAATTACTCTTTAAGGACAATAATGAGTCTGCATGTAAACAGGAGGTTGAACAACTGGCTCTCTGGAGGGATCAGAACAAACTAGAGCTGAACATGAGCAAAACCGTGGAGATGACAGTTGATTTTGGGAAAAGCCTCCAAAACTGCCCCCTATCCACATACTCAACAACATCGTTTCTACATTGTTCCTTCATGTTTCTTTGATCCAATAATTTACAGGACCTAAAGAGCACACCCAACATATATTCCATCATGAAAAAGACCTGGTCATTGACTGGTTTGGATTCCCAACCAGACAGGTAAGGAAAAGACTACAACGGACAGTCATACCTGCAGACAAAATCACTGGTGACAGCCTATCCTCCATTAAGGACTTACACACATCCAAAGTCAGGAAATGAGTTTGTATCCAGGGTGTCAGTGATGTCTCAAAGTGTTCAAACTTGTCCTCTCTGGTTTGTGCTTCAAAATACTGTATGCCAATACAGCCGGACACAGGAACAGCATCTTCACACAAGACATCACTGAAGAACACTTTAATCTATCATACAGTGTCAATAATCAACCATCCCCAATTTATATTTTTGTAGCTTTATATTTTTACATTTTACAGTGCACAGTTTTTCACATGTTCACATCGTCATGTAGGTCACTGATATAATTCCTTCAAGCTGTACATAATGTATATAGAATACACTGTACATAATTATTCACTTTAAGTAATTACATTCAATATTTGTTTTGCACTTTTGTATGGTTTACCTCTCAGAACACTTGACCAATGTGTGGACTTATTTTGTCATTCACTGGTGATTTATGCAATATACACCCACTAACAGTCCTGACCATTTTTTTTTATTCTATGCTTTTCCTTTGCCTGAAGTTGTTCATTTCCTGTCATCCAGAGGTACTATTTCACATCCTCACTCATTAATTTAGTCCATATATCACATGTATTTTAGCGTAGTTGTACCATCTGCTTGAATAAAAATCGGTTGGTTTATATAGTCTGTCAGGCATACTATATAAAACATACTTATAATACTTCAATACTTTTGTGTTGACCATGATGTGACTTTTTTTTGTGGATCTTATGGATGAAGAGGCTGCTTACTTTGTGCGAAGTTAAGAGAACTTTGGGAGATAATTTTGAGATGCAGACTTGATGTTTTATCGTTTCCAGATGATGACCTACTGTGGTGCCATATTCCCTCGTTGCCTATTATATATCTGCATAATCTCATTAGTCACCAAATAAACTCACATCACCAATATCACTCAAATATTAATTAATTAATGAATAATGATTATGAATGAATGAATTATCCGTAACTGCTTATCCTTTGCAGGGTCACGGGGACTGGGGCCAACCCCAGCTGACATTGGGTGAGGGCAGGGTACACCCTGGACAAGTTGCAAGTTCGTCACAGGGCTGACACATAGAGACAAACAACCATTCATACTCACATTTACACCTGCAGGCAATTTAGAGTCACCAATAAACCTGCATGTCTTTGAACTGTCAGAGGAAGCCTGACCCCGGGATTCCACTGGATGCATGTGTGTTCCGGAACGGCTGCGTTGCATGTCCACCAACACCCACCGGCTGCGTTTTTAGAGCATAGCACGGCAAACAGCTTGACTGGCGAGACTACAAGATTTCGCGGTAATTAAAATATGACATGCAACCACAGTCTCTGAAAACCTCTGATCTGTTGACATCAGGCCTGGTTCCAATCGTTATGATATTATGTTAGTGTAGTACAGTGAAATATGATCCGTCGTCAACACGTGTTTATCATTTTGAAAATCCTCCGGATTTTTAATTTTGTTTCTGTACTTAGCTTCCTGTCTGGCATGATCTACTTTGCAGCCACAGCTGGTGGAAGCACACATATTGACTAGAATTGAAACAAGTCAGCTCCGCTGCCGTACTGGAGCACAGACGCGACGCAAACGCATCTGGTGGAATTTAGGAGTGAGTGTCCAGAGGGAACCCACAAAGAAACTGAAGGAACATGCAGACTCCATGCAGAGAGGTCCTACCTCAGTCGGTTATCGCACTCAGGACCCTCGTGCTATGAGGCAACAGTGCTAACCACAAAGACACCAAGCTGCCCAAGGTCAATTCGTTTAAGCCTATTTAATTAACTAATGAGGTAAAGGTGAGAGGACATTTATGTGAAAAAAAAACCCAAACCCAACAACATTATGTTGGGGATAAAGTTGAACACTGAAATAGCCACTGATTAATCATATTTATTAAATAATAAACATTTAAGTGAGGCACTAACATGAGCCAGTTAAGCGTTAACCTTACAGGAAGTGTATATACCATTTCACATCAATGGCACAGCGTACAGTGGGGGATCTTGTGTTATTATTGACTACCTTTGACTGAACTAACTTAAATCAGCTTTTCTGAACTCACAAACTCAGTTTCAAAATTGAGGTTAAATCAACTTATATTTCAGGGTTGGACTCAGAGTTTGTTGAACCTTTTTTCTGAAACAGGCCCTTGAATAACCGGAGTAAAATTTCTCGTATGTAAACAAATGAAGGTGGTTCGCCAACAACATTGATTTTTTTCTGTGTCCTTTGCTCACTGTACTTTTATTATGCAGATTACGCGGAACAAATGCAAAATACAAATATACAAACAATGTAGCAAATATTGAATACAAACAAAATACAGGCAGGAGGCTGTCACTCCACACACTCAACCCCTGAAAAAACCTTTGCGAATAAGATGCAAATTAAAGTCAGTCAAAACATTAAAAAATATTTAATCAATCGTTGATTAAAAAAATGTGCAAAGCAAACTGAAATTAGGCCACAGTGTAAAGCAGTGAATAGAGGGATGTATTCCTGGTGCAAGCCAACACATTGAATTGTTTGTGGAAACACTGAATCACTTACACGTAACAGGGACCTTTAGTGTTAGTAAAAATGACACACAGAAGCCCTGGTAAATGACAAACTCAACAGCAACCCAAACACCAAGTATGTCACTTACCGTCTCTTACCGCTGCACATGCACAGGATTCCAACATGTGTGTGTATTGATGAGGGACAAGACAGTGTTCTAACGCATCATCCAATGATCAGTCAGAGCCATGGTAACTGTTACTATCAACTAACAATAGATCCTCCAGAAAGCGAGCGGCTACATGCAGGACTATCAGGGAATCTCTCCTCTGACAGGAATGGATGGATGGAGGAAGGGAGCCTCTAGAGAATTCCTCCCAGAAAATCCCTGGGTATTATAACATCACATGACCACACTTCCACCGTCAGTCACAGCACAAGCGATGGGGGTTGAAAGCAAAAGAGGAAAGGAGGCAGAGAGAGGACGAGAGCGAATGGGTGGAGGGGGGTGACGTCACAGTGCTGCTCAATTCCCCCTTTTCATGACAGTAAAAGAGAAACAGAGAGGTGGCTGGAGCCAATAAGATTTGAGTGCCCCTCCCTGTGCAGTAAAGCCAATACCAGAGGCAAACAAGAAGACAGAGAGACAAAAGAAAAGCCTTTACAAAGGAGCAAGCAATCCCACCTTGAGACAGGAAGAAAAAGAAAACAACTGATATTTAACCTGCTCCGATTTCCATTAGCATTGTGAAAAAAGGACATGAAACCAAGGAAATATTGTCTAAAGCTACTGGCTTGTGTATACAATTCTTAACATTAATAAGTCTTTACTATTAAAATAAAATTATTATAAGCATGCTTCTAAAGATTAGCATAATTAGTGTCACTATTAGTGTCACTATTAGTGTCTTTAATTTTTTTTAATAATCTCTAATTCTGTTAATCTGAAATCCATAATTAAATGGCAGTAGCTGACAAAAACAGCTTCTGTTTTTTTTTTTATCCCTATAGCAAAATCTGATTAGAGTCTCTGAATTTATCATACGATTAACTTCACACCTCTCTAACAGTTTTTTAAAAAACTGTTTTATAAAATCATGAAGGGAGGATTTATTGGGATGAGGTTGCTGCCCTGGAACAGTGGAGTGGGGACAATCACCTCTCCTTGTATGTCTCCAAGACCAAAAAGATCATTGTGGAATACAGAAAGAGGGGGGGCTTCCATTCCCAAGTTACCATCAATGGCACAGTGATAGAAAAGAGTGGATATTTCAAAATACCTGGGAGTGAACATCCACAAAGACCTGACTTGGACTTGCCACACCACCGCTGTCATAACAAAAGCCCAGCAGCATCTGTATGTCCTCAGGGGCTTGAGGAAATTTGGCATGATTCCCTGGATCCTCAGGGACTTTTATCAAGGCACCATGGAGAGCCTGTTGACAGGCTGCTTCACCACCTGGTATGGAAGTTGCACTAGTAAGGAGCAAAAGGACCAGGGCAGAGTGGTCCGTATGGCCCAATTCATCATTGACTGTGAGCTGTACAACCTGCGCTGCCTCAGGAAGTCCCTGAGGGTCATCAGGGACTCTACCCACTCTCATGCCAGTCCATTCCTCCTCCAGCCCTCAGGGAGGAGATACAGGACCCCTAAAACACGCACCAGCAGGCTGAGGAACAGTTACTTTTCTCAGGCAGTTAGACTTTTAAATACATGACCTCACTTACACACACACACTCGTGTACTCATTCACACATGCACTCATGTGCAATACCTGCCTTTTTGCACTTTATTGATTTTATGTAGGATGTTTTTAGTTAAACTGTGACACATTTTTTAAAAATTGTCTTTTATACCTAGTGGGTTTTTTTTGTTTTGTTTTGTTCTGTCTTGTTTTGTACTGAATGTTTGATGGCCTTGAGTTTTATTTAAAATAAGAATTTCACATGATTGTACTAATGTCCAATGATAAATTTCTTAAAATCTTGAATCTCACTGCAGCACTGTTGAATTAGTGTGATTTAATAATAGTAATAATAGTTTACTAGTTATGCCTAACTAAAAATAACTGTAAACATTGTTAGATCCTTTGATCAAAGAGTCCCTCTCTCTCCCTCTCCCTCTCTCTCCTGCTGGTAAATCATTTGGACGTTTCGATAAGGATTACTGCCCCCAGGGATTTTCAGTCTCAACCTCTCTCACACTCTCCATAATTTGAACATTATTGTATCTCTCTGTCCCTCCATGTGTTTGTCTGCTACTCCCATCTGTGTGAATGCAGTGCTGCCTCTCCTGTGTTTGTGTGGTCTTTTCCACCTTCCAGTTAGCCTCGGAAACCAGACCAATTCACTTCGCCAATTAATTTACTTTGGGAGGGTTCCCAGACCATTTTTACAATCAGGTTAGAAGAAATGGTAATGCCTAATTTTCTTTATTATTACTGTGCTAGCAATATCCAAAAGGTCATAAGTTGGACCAAGTGTGGTGTCGAAGTAGAAGCTCCAGCTTGGGTTAAATTGGAATCTTTTCAATCACAACTCCACTCGGATTACAGCTCCTTCACCTTTTAATTCTTGCTCTTTTGAAGACCCTGTTGTCGCCAATACCATAAAGATCTTGGTTCAATTTTGAAGGTATTTTGGATTGAAGAGCGCTTCACTGCAGGCTCCCTTCCCTTCAAACCACGTTTTCAGCTCCTCTAAGACAGACCTGGCCTTTCAGGCCTGGCATGGCAATGGGATTAGGCTTGTGCAGGATTTATATGTGAACAAGATGTTCACTTTCTTTGAGAAACTGTCAGGTATGCACTGCCTCGTTCCCAGTTTTTTCCCCGATATCTTAAGATTAAGCATTTTGTACAAAGGGGTTATCACCCTTTCCCTGCAAAACCACCAAGCTCACCCATTGATACCATTCTAGAATCTGATCTTGAGCTCAAGGGTGCCATCTCCTGGATTTATGAGGTAACTGATGCTATCTATCCACAGTCTTTAATTAATGTAAAAAGGATTTGGGAACAAGATATAGGCCTGTCATTTGCAGATGATCAGTGGTCTTTATCCTTGGAAGGGTGCATTCCTCATCTCCCTGCACCAGTCATGGTCTAATCCAGTTCAAAATTCTTTACCATCTTCATCTCACTAAGAAGAAATTAGCAAGGATTTATCCAAATACTGACCACACGTGTGACCAATGTAATTTGTTCACTGCAACCTGATTATATTGGTCATGACCATGGCTTCAGACATATGGGGAGAAGATCTTTGTTTCCCTTAGTGATATCTACAATAAAATGATTCCTTATCATATAATTGCTCTTTTTGGGGCAATGCCCAGAGACACAAAATGGCAGGTTGGGACGCATGATGTGGTGGTCACAATTACAACTTGCTCACCGCCTCATTCTCCTTTACTGGAGTAAACCAGTACCACCATGTAATACAAGATAGTTAAAAGATCATTATCGTTTTATTAGAAGCTTGAAAAGATCAAATTCACATTGAGGGGGAGTAGTATGGAAGTCTTTTCTTACATACTCTGACAGCCCAACCTAAATAATAGACTGGGTGGACTCATTATACCTCTAGTACAAAGCAATGCTGAGATTGAGCCCCTTCCACAAAGGAGTGTATTTAATTGGTTACTTTATCTTTAAGGTTTATTTATTTCTGTTATTATTTGAGTTTTTCCCTTTATTACTGTTGTACTCTGTTCACTTAGTGTTATTTTTCAGCATTTATCCATACATTTAATCGTGGGCTTTATGTTGACTGTGATTCTTTGTGACATAATGATGTGATGCTTGCAGGTATATAAACAGGTAGGGCATAAAACCAGTGAGGTGACTTGTCATGCTGAAGCTTCGAAGTGTGAGTCAAGTAATCCAGGAAGTATTTTTCAAGGTACATATCGATGACGTCCGAAGCCTTACCGGTCGGTCGTACTGTGTGACCAGTTCAGGAAGTGGCTCGTGACTTGGCATGCAATTTCAAATATGGGGCAGCAAATCACAAAGGAGGTCCCTCACATTTTGTGGTTTCTGATCATTGATTGCAACTGTGGTTTGTGCTTTAAGCATCATATCCCCAGTTTAAGAAAGAGAAGGATTTCCTCTGTTTGGCAATATTTGGATCTCATTTCTCCTAATAAAGATATGTACATAGCAATAACTAAGTTACATTGGATGCATTTTCCACAAATAAAGGTTACAATGCAGCACAATTGATCTTTTTTTATTTCTTTCATTCTTATTTCTTTGGTGAAGGTGAAGTGTCTGTTGTGTTTACAAAGAACTTGGATACACCAACAACATGTAATCTATGCTGAGGCATTACAGAGCCCTGCATGAGAACAAGGACAACAACGGACGTGGACTGACTCAGACTTGGATGAGCCATTTGAAAATGCAATGACAATATAACTTATATAAATAGGACTAAATGGTTATGATAGTGGTATTATCAACATTGAACAATATTTTACTATGTGTGGTTAAGGATACTAGTGTAATTAAATACTAATGTCTCAGACAGAAGAATGAGATGGATGAGGCCCTGGTTAATATGGTAATCCAGGACACTCAGCCATTCAGCATCATGGGTAACCAAGGTTTTTTTGTTAAAGTATTGAACCCTGACTATGTTTTCCCCACAAGGAAGATGTGTATGTGAGCATATGAAGCAATTTATTTTTTTTCCCCTCATATTTGCCATTCCAACTTTGTTTCTCTTTCCTTTAGGTTTCAAAAGCCATTGTGGAGACCAAGTAAAAAGGAACAAAAGAGAATGCCAAAGCCAGCATGCAGAAGACATCTGCAGTGAGCCTCACATCTGATATGTGGACCTCCATCAATACTGATGCTTACCTTGCTGTCATCTGTCATTTTGTAGATGACAGTAGCTCCCTAAATTTAGTTGTTTTGGGAGTACTGCATTTCCTTCAGGCTCATACAGTTGAAAATCTTGAAAGGGTGAAAACTTCACTAATGATGTGGGAGTGGGGAATCACCAACAAAGTTACATGCCTTGTCACAGATGGTGCTGCAAACATGGGTGCATGTGCCAGGGAGCTGTGTCTGCGCCATACCATTTGTGTAGCCCATACACAGAACCTGAAGGTGGAAAAGGCCCCTCACTAGAACCCCGTGCTGAGTGACATCTGGGCCAAATTAAGAAAAATGGTGGGCTGTTTCAGAAACAGCACCACTGGAAAGGTATAATCCTTGACTTCATTATAATTTCTTTAATGATGCTGTTTTGTTTGTATTGCTGCTGTTGTGACAGTTTAATTACTGGCTTTAAAAAAATATATATATATTTTTTATTCATTTGGGGGTTTTTTTTATTTTAAAAAAGGAGACGCTCACACAGGTACAGGAGCAAATCCAGGAGGTGGAGACTCGCTGGAACAGCACCTATCACATGCTACAAAGTCTTTGACCTCAGGGAACCTGTGGGAGCAGCTTTAGCCAGCCTTGAACTGACATCACCCCGCTCTCAGAGGGGTATTGCATTATTGCTGGATGTCTGCAGGTCCTTGCTCCATTTTATGATGCCACTGTGGAGCTCTCCAAGGAGAAAAGGGTTTCTGGCACCAAGGTGATTCCACTTCAGTCTATGTTGGACCACTCACTGGAGGAAGAAGTAGAATATGCCAATGAGCACTTCAATAGTGCTCCTCCTGGACTTAGACTGCTTCTGCTTCGCTCCAATTGACCTCTCTGAACTAACTTCAACAATTTCTTCATCTAAACCATCAACTTGTCTCTTAGACC